>JAJMIV010000023.1:0-52053 GCA_030563445.1 Metschnikowia gruessii
AGAGCTGTGGGGCTACAAACGCTGTACTTTTCAGAGATGTCCTCTTCATGATTTTTTTATTTCATTGTAAAGCGACGTTTTTTCGTAGTAAATCTTGCGGTTTCGTATAGGTAATACGAATATGTTGACTTCAATTTCGTATTATTGTAAGACGTCGTAACTCGCAACCCTGATTAGCTAGGTGTTGGTGGGTCCAGTCGCATGGTCCAGAAGTGCAAATAGTGTTTCCAATAGTTTCTGTCATCATCGGTAAGTTTTGCGGTAACAATTCAAGTTTTACAGCTTTGTCGGTTTTATGAAACATTTGAAGTTCTGAAATCAGTGCTGGTATCGTTATGGTCTCGAAGTTGTCTTCACAAGCTAGTTGTCCAATTAACTGGATATTAGAACCTTTACCCTTATCAGGGTCTTTGTACCGGCTGGCTAATATGTCTTGTGGATTCCAGTGATCTTAAGTCAATGTGGCGATCCCGTAGGGGGAATTTCTGGCTTTATATAGGGTATTCCCGTAGTGTCTATAAGAGACGATACTACAGACGGCTCTATTGAGACGAGAACAATAGAATGGGTCGAGCCGCGTAATTGGCTAGTCGAGCAGTATAAGGTCACTAAAAACCCTCATATGGAAAGACTCATCGTTATTGAATAGATAAAGAGGTCTACCATACAAATGCTTATATTCACTTCTTCCACTACTAACACAGCAGTTGACAATACCGTCACTTCACAATTACTAAGTACAGTTCCTCGAAGAGGTGGTGGAGCCATGGCAGACCAAAATTTTTCTATATTGCTGAACGTTCGAACACGTGTGGGTCATAATTCTATCTGTTTGGTTTTGAAGATACCCATTCACTTTTACTGGCTCCTGTTTGGCAGTGGTTTGTGGTCCCCAGAAAACTCCATATATGTGCGAGAAAGTCTCACGATGGGCCATGGGTGGCAATAGCGATTGACCAACTCTTCTAAAGCCTCGAATTAGAGTACATCACAGTGGAAGTTGGTATTTGAATACGTGGGGGCACATTGAGTGATCACATTCTGGGGATTTTAGAGCAGCTAGAATGTACAGAGGGAATGTCTGGAGCCTATATAAGAGAACAGTTAAGTTTAACAGTTATACAGCCAGAAATGTAAGTGCTGAGATAGAAACCACAAAAATTATATGCGTGTAAAATGGGTACAAAGTAGATATAAGTTTGCCTCTTTTTGATGATTGAAACTCCAGACGAAGGAACCAGTCCTTCTGTGTAACTAATGAAGATAATATTCTTTCCTCTCAATACGGCATTAATCAACACAACAATAGGTGGCCTGTCCGTATATTATGAGATCGTTGTTGTAAAGATTAGTGGCGATTGTAGCATCAAGAGTATTGAGAAGATTTGGATTGAAGGGTTCAATTAATCTCCGGTGGTATCTGGTAGCGATATCACGGGAAGCTTAATAGGTATCTTCATGTTATTGAACTATACAAGCTTAGGTCTCTGCGGATAAATACTGGCCCAACTCAACCCGGTGGTGAAGGATCTACCTCTACTCAG
Organism: Metschnikowia gruessii; assembly: GCA_030563445.1. Classification (NCBI taxonomy): domain Eukaryota; kingdom Fungi; phylum Ascomycota; class Pichiomycetes; order Serinales; family Metschnikowiaceae; genus Metschnikowia; species Metschnikowia gruessii. The sequence continues at coordinate 1,545 of JAJMIV010000023.1, forward strand.
ACTGGACCAACTCAGACCGCTGTGTAACACATAAAGATGGTTCATATCAAATAATGAAACATTGAAGTTTAAGAAGAACACTAGATGAAACCGGATACGGCACCGGCATCAGTAACCCAATATGGAGATTTCTTAAACTCACAATAACTATCATGAAACAGTTAGGGTTACAATGGTACATTTAGCTGAGCAAGAATCCATCTTATTGATTTCTTCCGGACATCCATTAGGCTAAATATTCAGTATGAAGCCCCCGTGATAACTGCCCCTGGCCAAAATAGAAGAGAATGAGACAATCCTTCAAAACCAGGTTAAGAAAACACTGATACTTGATGTAATAACTTAGTACTTTCATGGTCACCTATCAACACTAGAATTACGCACACCACCGTAACACAGTTAGTCTATTAAACATACCAATACTCTATAATAATCTGTGTATCCCGCAATATGAACCACCCATAAAAGAAAAAAGCCAAAAAAAGAGCCACGGACCAAATGACTGTAATAAACCCCCTCAATCCTCGTTAATCGCGTTGGACTTCGAGTAGTTTAGTCTCATCACTCCGTCACTAAGAATCCGTTTACCCCAGTTGCCCGCAGCGGGATCGCCAGTCTCGTCTCTACACTGTTTCAAAAACGGAAGCAACGAAGTACCACCTGTTCCCTTTTCTTCACCATTATTGAGTTTTTTCTTTGCCAAACCAGATCTCATGGTCAGCAGCGATCCAAGCTTAGGGGCCTTTTTTGCTTGGAGAACAACGTACCGCGTAACGATCTGAATGTGTTTATCTCTGAACAGCTTGGTCATTGCCAAACAGGCATCGTAGCTTAGACTGAGCTCGCCATTATTTGGATGGGCCGCAACAACGTCCCTGATTTTGGAGTTTGAGTCTATTGCCTGCAAAAACTCACGGTGTTTGCGAGGCATATAGTTTCTCATTTCCATAAGGTACGAATTTGCTTCTTTTTTGGGCTCAGCAGGTTGCACCCCAGAAGGTTCCAGACTCAAAGATCCCTTTTCATGGGGTACAGGACGTTCGCCAGTTCCATGGTGGTGAATACTAAGCAAAGAATCAAGAAACTGGATCAATGTGGACTGTGCATTTGAGCCTCCGGCATAGGCCCTAGGGGCAGTCTCATTTCCGTATAAAACACCGTCTTTACTGAGTCCGACGTCGGCCATATTCTTCCAGCCGGCCAAATACGGCCTGATACGGAAGTAGAACACGTGTGGGTCGCACATTTCCTCCATTTGCATCAACACAGACCCCAAATGGTCAATGGCCAGGGCCAAGTCCTGGAGTGCACGGATCAAGTTGGAAATATCGCCAGATTCCGCATATTCCATGGCCTGCGAACCGAATTTGATCACCCTGCCGCCTCTGTACTCGAAAAACACACTCACAAGGTAAAACCACGACTCGTCCATGGCCCCAGTGAAGGTATTTATGGTGGTGATATTGTTCAAGTCCATTTCCTGGCTGTTCTCTCCTGCACCCGAGGGAAAAATCTCCTTGTAGTTCCAGAGACACAACCCGGCATACGTGGCAAGCGGAGGGAGTCCCAAGGTATCGCTGACGGCAATTAAAGGGGCAGCCACCTGCTCCGGAAGCCTGCTACTAGGCTCATCTGTGCCCCATACATAGGCATGGGCCAAGAAGCCCAAAACTTGGTATGCTCTTCTGATTTGTGGCAAATTCTGCAACTGGTCGGTACTAAGAACAGGCATTTTATCCACAAGCTCACGGGCCCTCTTGGTTAAGAGTAAGGCCGGTAAATTGGCCACCAAGTCTTCCCAAGGACGATAATATTGCTGGGGCAAGCATGTGAGGGGAAATTCCGAGGGTAGAAACCCGGTGCGTTCGCTGACGTCAAAAGAGTGAATATCAAGCATTTTTCAGAGTGACCGTGAAGAAAAAAACACAAAAAATTACCAAAGTGAAAGTGTTTGTGGTGGTGTAAAAGACCAAGAATTGTTGGTTGAAGTTAGCAACCTGGCCCATGTCACGTGAGCCACCGCAGCACATGAGGTGATTTTTCAAAATTTTTCGGCCCGGTGCGAGACACTCGAGACTCTAGGGCCGGACCACTGTGGTCCAGGTATCTCCGTGGTTTGGGAATAGGTTTTTCCAAGAATGTGAGATATTTAATTAGGGCATATAGAAGGTGTTATTATGTTATTTTAAAGGGAAAATCTCTTGGAATGATGATTTTGTGGTGGGGTTTAGGTGTAATTTTGTTTTTCAGATGTGGCGTTGTGTGCAGGTCAAACCAAAGATCAGCAGCACCGGATCCATGGAGAGGCCAAAAGAGAAGCTTTAGCGTGGGGTCATGCGGTGATTTTTATGTCACATTTTCATTTTCCTTGATTTTGTTACTTTTTGATTTTCCTTTGTTTGACTTTCGTTTAGTGAGTATTTTATTCTTTTATTCTTTTATTATTTTATTATTTTCATTGCTCTGTATAATGTCTTTTTGGTGTTAATTGCTGGCATGTTTATATACTAGTGAGGAGGGCCAGTGAGGACCGTTCCGCACTTAGTAAGCAGCAATATTGTTTCACCGACATTGTGTAAAACACCATAAATTCGGGTAATACGTATTTCGACCATATTCAATGGAACCATAGTTATCTGGCTTTCACAGTTTTCTTCAAATGTTCACATTTTTTAGTTTGATGGTCCAGACCTTGGGATGCACTTTTGTAGATCGTTATAACAATTCTTGTATTGGAATGGCTTCCTAGATAATCATAGGCTGCATGTTTAGTTCGTCGTATTTTCCGTTTTCTGATTCCTTTTGATCCTCTTTTCCGAAGTAAAAACCAATAAATAGTAAAAAAAAACCGACGTGTCCTGTTTTGTTCTGCACATCATACAGTACCACCACTTAGCACCTGCAATTATTTCTGACCACCGAAAGTAAGTAGAAACATGGAGTTGACAACCCTATTTTTTCCAGGCCTAGTATCTTCAATTTCTCGCCAAATTCTACTAAGCCTGAGTTTTAATAGTTTCCTAATTCTACCGTTAAAAAATATTTTGTGTTGAATTAGGTGGGTTTATTTTTCCAGATGGCATGAGGCACATACGGCGCAGCATAGTACTATCGGAGAAGAACCCACCCACCACTTCTCAAGAGAACACAGATCTTCAAATTTACACGAATTAAAAGATATGGGAAAAGTTAAATGAAAAGAGATACACATCGAGATTTTAAATATGCAAATATGCAAATATACAAATATACAAATTTCAAATCGTTTAAATGTAAGTATAAACTTACTCTAGCACTCGGAACGTTTGGCTATGGCTATCAATGGAGGCCAATTAAACATGTCGCGAATTAAGCACAGCGGATAAAACTTTAAGAATTATATTCAATTAAACTTGTAGGTGTGGTTACCGTGTTCCATCAGTAAATACGCATAGTAAGTATTGTAAGTGTAGTAAGTATAGTAAGTATAGTAAGTATAGTAAGTATAGTAAGTATAGTAAGTATAGTAAGTATAGTAAGTATAGTAAGTATAGTAAGTATAGTAAGTACACATAGTTAGTAAGTACACATAGTAAGTACACATAGTAAGTAACCATTCAATAAGTACTCTCGATTTGTTATTCTCCGTCAGGTTCTGATAACTTAAACACACCGTACGAGAAACCCTTTGGGAAATAAACGATTATAAACACATTGCATATAAAGAATAAGTACACTACTTAAAATCTTCCAAATTCTATGGCTAGGAAGGCTATGCATGCTAAGAGTTGCCCACTGAGGGGTGTGCTTCTGGCAAGTTTCCTAGCGATGCTTTCTCAGAATAAGTTAATTTCTTAAATAAAATCCGGGTTATCTAATTTAATGTCTTAGTATTGACTTAATTTTGAAATTACTTAGGTTGTTCATCAAAATCTTTCAGGTAGACGCATCTGAAACATACATTATCACTCCAGAATTGGTCAAGTTTAGAATAGTTCACCCTCTACAAGAAAACTTTCACTCTCGTGATTCATTATACTGATACCACTATAAAAGCCAGACCATCTGAACACATTCACGTGTTTATTCCTCCACAATACTGGCCCATACTTCCACAGATATATAAAAAATGTTTTCTCGCATTTGATCAGTATAATAATCCAGGGGACCCAGAATCACAAGGAGTGACCCCTCAATGGGGCTTTCTTCTTTTGCGGCGGTCGTTCCAAAGAGTTTTCAAGTCCAGAAACGTGGGCGTGACATACAGTTCAGAGGCCTTCGACGAAGACTCCACAGCTTCGTTGGTGGATGGCCTTGGTGAATTTTCGTCGGCAACAACGGAACTTACTTCAGACCCCGGTATTTCCACGATCTTGTCACCTTTCGATATGGGACGGCTCGGGTGTCTTTCTGAAGTAGAGTAAATCGATATCGTCCGGGACGCAGGGGCCTTTTTAGCCTTGAATTTTGCAAAGATAGTATTTTTCCCGGGGATTTCCCAAGTCCAGAAGTGGTACCATCTGACACCATCATCTTCAGGTACTTCTACGGACTCGAACTCTTCATATTCTTCGCCACGTGCTAGAAAAGGGAAAAGAGCCTGTGGCGCTTTGGAAATACCATCAAGTAAATGCTTTAAGTCGATAGACTTGAAGAAATCAAAGAGTGCTGCTTCTGTTTGTTGAGCCTGAACAGGCACCGCATTAAGCCTAGCAGAAAAGTCGACTGCTTTGGCTTTAATCCATTTCATCACAGGACATCCCTTAATTAGGTTGCCTTCCTCGTACTTCTTCACAATATAGGCTTTTGTGTCACTCAAGGCGTTCATTGGGTGAACGATCCAGATCACTATGGAAAAGTAGATGTGCACTAATTCGTCAACAGTCTGGAGTAAGAACACAACGAGAAGTTGCTCGATGTGTATAATCTGGAGGTATTTGCGGAGAAAAAACACCATCAAATGGAAGAAGATGTAAATATCTGGCGTGAACCCCATTTGTGCTGATTTCGTGTGGTGATATGAAACTGGTAATGTGTGGAGACTTTTTGGGTGCAAAATCGGGTGCAAAAAAGTGAGAAAAGTGAGAAAAGTGAGAAAAAGAAAGGGCCAGAAAAAAGGTGTGGATCAACGCAGTAATGGATCAACAAGAGATAAAATATGATGAGCCATTATTTTTCTTTGTTTGGGTGGGGATATATGAACATAACTTGTTTTGGTCTTGAGTGATTTCTTGGGATTGAGTTCTCCAGCAAAAAGTATTGCCATGATCATAACCGTATAATTGTTGATTGAGTAATGTGAAGGTACCACTTTAAGATATGGAATAACATGTGTGCGCGATTTGCATCGGGGACTTTTTGGATAACCAGAAAAGAATTATTTTGGGGTGTAGTAAAGGGACCAGAGCTATAATCTTCCACGATGCACCCTAAGTAGTTGGAAAAAAGACCCTCAAGAAATCATGGGCCACAACTGGGAATAAACTTGGGATACTCTTGAGCCATGGAATATTCGAGTGAAATACCTCTTGAGAATAAGGCCATAAGTACCTTTGGTCTGAACTGTGGTATCCATTTTAGCTTCTGGGTGTTCACAGACAGGGTATTCAAGCACAACTGCCAGCGCAATAAGCCGAAGACAGGAAGAGAAAGTTCCACACTTCAAGAGCGTTATTTAATCAGTTTTCTCTTCAGTCCCATGTGTGTTTTTAGGTGTCCTGGGCAGAGTCGAAGTTTCTCTCGCCATTAATACACTCAATAAATATTAAGAAGACTGTTTGGAAATTTATCCAATGAAATGTCAGTATCTCTTAGGTTTTATCGCAGACTGTGTAGCGGTATCACACATACCTTCACAGTAAGTTATAGCCAACTTTGGATTCCATTGCTAGTAAAAACCGAAAAATGTGCCCTTACTGTAATGGAACCCACAAAAAATCATTCGTGTGATTTTAATGGAACGACCCTGGAGAGCTTCAGCACAGAACCAAGGTAATTTTGCAGTATTTGAAACACAAAAAAATTTATCGACAATAGAGGGGCAGTCTTTAACATTTCGAGGCTATACTTCCTATCCCTAATTCATTGGGTAAATCATGAATGACTAAGAAGTCACAACCCTCAATGTCACCCTCGCAAACGTGTAGCTACACATTGAAATGAAACAGTATGTATAAATGCTCACACTAAGCAACCTCGTCGAAACTTTAATTCTTTCTTCGAGAAAACATTCTTCAGATTTTGGTTGTTTTAGGTATCTCATCTTCTTTAGCACTAAAAAGTGCAAAGAATCAGCACACACAGATGTACTCATAAAAACCTTCGAAACCCAAACCAACTCAAAAAGTAAAAAAAAAAGTACCACACAATAACCTATTTACTATCACAAAAACAACTATGGAACCATTGAATCAAGTCATCTGGGAACACTAGATTGGCATAAATGGGCGGCTTTTAAAGGGCTGCTCATTATTGAAGGGCGTTTTTGCAGCAGCTGCAAATCACTGGGATAATATACAAGCATTCTTTCATTTCTGTTAGGATTCCAAAAAGGAGTAGGTCATTCATTTATGTTTTTTACCCCGCACTTTCCGAATATATAAATATGCATAAATTCCCACATTTTTGCACATACTTTTTAAACCGGGCGGGGACGTACTTTTTCCGTAGAGCTTATGCTGCCTCGCTGCGTCACCTGTTTTACTTTTACGACCTGAGGGACAATGAGCAGTGAGGCGTGTGCCCGCCGGGACAGCCCCGGCGCCGGGCTCTGAGCACGGAGCGCGCACACCACACCAGGCCAAAGTGCACACCACAGAACAGTCATGGCAAGCCCGCCAGTATGAAGGATTCGCGGCTGTTCAAGGCGAAGCACATGGCCCCCAACACCCATTTATATCCCCCGGTCGAGCAACTATCAGTAAATCGATATACACTACACACCAAGATCTGAGTTTAGGTAAACTTGCACTAAAAAAACACAAGAAAAGCCACAAGCCAGATCACTCCACAGATCAATACGCTACAGCTACAATCTTTTGAATTTTTTTAATAGCCGCACCATCTGCTAAGCCTTTGTTGTGTCATCGTCAAAACCACGTCGATTGAGTCCCAAACAATTTTCGTTAATCTAAACCCAAGACAAACTCCCCCAATTAAGTTTCTTTTGCTGCAACCATGTCGTTCAAAGGTCTCAAGAAGTCTATTGTGAGAGCTCCCCAGGCTTTTCGTCAGAAGATGAACATGGGTGAAATCACACAAGACGCCGTCTATCTCGACGCCGAAAGAAGATTCAAGGAATTGGAGATCGAGACCAAGAAGCTCAGTGACGAGTCCAAACGGTACTTTACTGCCGTAAACGGAATGTTGGACTACCAGATCGACTTTTCCAAGGCCATTGAGGAGATCTATAAGCCCATCAGTGGTCGGTTGTCCGACCCAAATGCCACCGTGCCTGAGGATAACCCCGAGGGTATCAAGGCCGCCGAGCAGTATCGGGAAGTGGTGAAGGAATTGAAGGAGACATTGAAGCCGGACTTGGAATTGATTGACAAGCGTATTGTGCAGCCCGCTCAAGAATTGTTGAAGGTTATCAACTCGATTCGTAAAATGGCCACCAAGAGAGACCATAAACAGGTGGATTTGGACCGTCGCAAGAGAACATACAAGAAGTACGAAGAAAAGAAAGAGAGAACATCTAAGGACGAGGAAAAAATGTACGGCGCCGAGGCCGAGGTGGCAATTGCCCAGGAAGAGTATGACTACTACAACGAGATGTTGAAGCAAGAGTTGCCGATCTTGTTTCAGATGCAACGCGAATTCATCAAGCCATTGTTTGAATCCTTCTATTACATGCAATTGAATATTTTCTACACGTTATATTTCCGCATGGAGGAGTTGAAGATTCCTTACTTCGACTTGAACCTGGATATCGTGGAGGCTTACCACGCCAAGAAGGGAAACATCGAGGAGCTTACGGATGCCGTTGGAATTACCCACTTCAAGGTTGGTCACGCCAAGAGTAAGTTGGAGGCCACAAAAAGAAGACACCAGATGATGGCCGGTGGCGTTGGTGGATCGGTGTCCCCAGAAAGCTCCACAGGAACGCTTCCTCCTTATTCCCCTGGTCAGAGCCAGTATGGCCAATATGGCGCAGGAAACGAGAAACAGCCATTATCTCCAACATCGTACACTGCAAACAGCACGGGCGGATATCAAACATACCCGTCTGGTGGTCAGCCACAACCACAGCAGCCTCAACCACAACAATACTCTGCTCCATCCACGCTGTACTCACCTGTTGTAACCAGCCCGCCAGTGTACAATGCTTCACCAGTTCCTCCTGCTGTTCCCGTCGCGGCTCCAGCCGTAGAGACATGTACAGCATTGTATGATTACACTGCTCAGGCCCAAGGCGACTTGACATTTACAGCCGGAGCGGTGATTCAGATTGTGCAAAAGGGAGATGCCAATGCGTGGTGGACCGGAAGTTACAATGGACAAACGGGCGCGTTCCCAGGAAATTATGTCCAATTGAATGCCAAGTGAGCGCCTTATTGTGTCGAAGGTTTTGACTCACTTGTCACTTGTACGCCGAGCGTCAGACACGCTGATGTGACCAGCGAGCAAGGTTTGAACCGGAGAATTTGAATGCAAAGTCATTGTGTTTTTCTTTCTTTTCTATTTTTTCTTGCTCTTTTTTATTGAGTCTCCTTCTGTAAAGCATCCACAAGGATGACAGAGCCCGCCCAAGCAATTGGTGGGTGGTTCTGATTCCAATCGTGAGCAGAAATCAAGGCTGTGAAGTGAGACGCGCAAAAAAACAGAAGAAAAAATAGAGACCAGAAAAAAAAAACTAGAACAATGGCGGTACCACTGAAAAATTGCTCACAACCAAAGCAGCAAATTTCATGTGAGAAATGCCAAGACACAATCAAAGGCGTCCTGACAAGCAATCGACCAAAAAACAACATCCAATTGAGTTCTAGCCCAGCCATTGTTGTCGTGTGCAGATACCCAATATTGGACGGAGCGAGGGCTTTCTACTCCGAACCACTCCCTGGGCGGTGCGTCTGTATCATTCCACTGGGGAGGTTCCATGTTGCAGTCCCACCGATCACTTGTATCACTGATATACTTGCTAATAAACTTGCTTAAAAACAAACAAACAAAGACTAACAAAGAAACTAACAAACAAACAGAAAAACAAACAAACAAAAAACAGGGCCCACAGAAAAAGGGTCTCGGTCAACCTGTCAGTCCAACTCCACGGGGACACGAGTGGGGTCTGGGTTACGACCACATTGGGCCAGATCTTAGAAACTCCGGGCTTGGGCTTGGGCTGGGGTGCTTGGACCTTTTCTTCATAACCTTCACCCCGCCCTGAAGGCGTTACAAAGTGGACGGGAAACCCCGAGATAATTCCATTATGGAACTTCATGTATGTGCACCAAAGTTGCTTTCTTCTAGAAAGGTGGTTGTGCTATCTGGAAGATAAAAGCTTTGTGTTGGGTTTTGAAGAATGAGATTCACAGGACGCACCTCCATTGTTCCAGCTGCGGGAGTGCACACAGTGCATACAGGAGCCAGATTTCACTCGGGACTGTCCCCATTTGGCATTTGCCTTGAGGCACGCCGCAGACGTTGCTGTGGTATATTTTTTGTGAGGTTGTGGACTTTATTTTTTTTCGCTTTAAAGTTAAAATCCCATTGTTCTGCATATAGCAGGTGTGCCCATGATTGCGATTTCTTAAAATTTTTTTATGTAAATTCGCCTCCTTTCTTTTTTTTTTTTGTTTGAGGGTCTCCTTCCCAAAAGTGTCTTTTCCAAGTTTGTTCTCCATTGTTTGGCAACTTTAGTATTGTTTTTTTCTTTGTGTTTTGTGAGGGCCATTGTCTCATGTCGACTATTGCTTCTCGGATTTATATCTCTGTATACGATTTGTAGAAGGATGCTGGTTTCCAACTAAGAATTTTCTTGTTTGCTCGTAATGCACATACAGGTGCGAATAGGCTTTGGTCGGTCGCCTCGCCTCTAATGAGCACTCGTTATCTGAGTGACTAAAACGGACACCGCCAGGGTGTACAGTCCATGCATATCCATACGCAGCCGCATGCACGCGATGCGTTGGCTATACATTACCAACCGCTCTATCATGTCCGCTTATGCCACCTGGAAATATAAGAAAAACCCCAAATCCACAACCCGCATTGCAAGACCCGTTTTATTCGCTTTCGTTTACGCATATAGCTTTTGCTGTGTATATACGCACCCCATTTACACCAGCACTTCCGAGGCCAGCCAATTGCATTTTTTTATATTTATACTGTTCCATTTGGCCCGTTCCACCATGAAGATGTCCAAGAAGCTTTTAGCATCGCAAGTCAACTCGGTGCGGCCCTACAAGTCCCGTTCAAAGCGGCCCTGTGACTTCTGCCGTCGCCGAAAAACCTGCTGTATCATCGAACACCTGATTCCGTGCATGGCATGTGCCCAATTCAACAAAGGTCAGTGCACTTTTCTCGAGAAGCCATTGAAGAGAAGTAAACGGGACTCGGTGCCCGGAAAAGAGCGTGTTACCAAGCCCAGGAAGAACTCCAAACAGATGCAAGGGCCTCTGGCCGCACAGAACACATTGGTGGACCTGTCGGGGGCCAAAATGTCTCCGCTTTTAGCGTTCCCGTCGGATTTGAAGACCGAGTTGATGCGTGGGGACCCTCTCCAAAACACCCTGTCCAGACTAGCCTTCCCGCAGCAGGAAATGCTGCTGTGGCAACAGGTGATGGACCAGAGCCGTTCTTATAGCACAGGAAACATCCACACGCTGCAGATCGGCGGGTCCCAGATGTTTTCACGCGGCTCTTACTTCTCGCAACCCCTAGACACCATTCTGGCCCAAGTGGGCGAAAACCAGCCTCTCCACCAGGAGCTAGTGGAAGAATACAAGCTATACTCCATGCAGCAACAGCAACAGCAACAACAGCAACAATCACACCACCACAACCACCAAACACATCACCATCAAGGCCTTCAGCACCACCAGAGCCTCCCGCTGCCGCAGAACCCTCAATCGCGCAATGGGTCGCTTCCTCAGACACGGGAACTTGAGCTGTTTGACAATCTGCTGCTCAGCCACAACCAGGGCCAGAATGCCCCTTACTACTACTATTATCTGGCCACCGGAGACCCGCAGCCGCTGCTTGACAACAGCGAGTTTGTGTCGCTGGCCAGCGGCTCCATTCTGAGTTCTCGACTCAGCACCAGCGTGTGGCTGCCACAAACACTAGACACGGTCAATTCGGGCGTGGATATCACTCCGGTAGTGGACACTCACGAGACCGTGGAGCCCGGAAATGAACTCGAGTACCTGATAGGCTCGAAATTTCTTCCTTCCCAGTCGTCCCAGCCGTCCCAGCTAGGTCTGCAGCCTCTATACTACTGTCAGGATACGTATAACAGTTTCAACAATGGGGGGTTCTTCAATGGGACCAGCGCCACTCTCCCTACACAAACAGGCACGTACCAATCCACCCAGATGAAGTGAGGTTCATGGGGGTGGTACCAGAGGTTGGATCTGGGGTGGTTTGGGGGTGTTTTGCGGTAGTTTTGGGCAGTTTTCAATGTTTTGTGGAGGTTTTTTGTTTCGTTTGCATGGACCCTCTACTATATGCAGAAACCGGCGATTTCTGTTGATTACTACTGAAGAAACATGTCAGCGACATGCTCTTTGCCGCCGAAACGGACACTCATTACTTCCACCTTTCTCGCGGTTCATTTTTTTGATCTTTCAATTCACTCAAACTCACTCGCTCAATAGAGAAGATTTGCGCTGCTGGTGCGGTCCCACTGGATATTACCGCCAAGCATCGCGGGCATGGGCGTCTCTGCAGATACATGTACGAAGTTGGGTCTAAAACAATCGGAAAGTCAAAAAGGACTAATCAAGGACTCACAGAGGACTCATGCTGGACATGAGAGCCTTCTCGTATATAGTTTGTTTATTAGTTGATTTTATTTAGAAAATATTAGAGCTTTACCATATGGAGAGTTTTGGAGGGCCAGGGCGCGCCAAGACAAATGGGGGAATTACGAAGCCTTCCAGGGCAGGTCTACGAGAAGGAGTGCATACCACCCATATTCTCGCATAAACTTGACTGTTTTATTATCCTCTCTTGCAAATTTTTTGTTGTTTTTTTCACAGGCTTTCTCGCGGCCCGAAGAATTTTCCGATATCGTTTTTCGGTTTTTCTAGAATTTCACTTCCCATCATAGCCTCACTGGGGTCTTGGCACCACGGCGCCCGATCCATCCCACCTATAAAACAATGCATAACAATGCTACCTTCAAGAATACATCCCTAAGATTCTCCTTTGAGAAAGGGGGTTACACATCTCCTTGTGCTTAACCTTTCCCTTGTAATGTACTTGTTTGGTTTGTTCTCATAACCACCATAACTCCTATTTTCTAGCTTGCCATGTATTTTCGAAGAGGGTTTGTGGTTTTGGAAGCATGTGGTTTCTTTTGTGTTACCTAATCCCTAACAAATCGTGCATGGGCTCATAACTGGTAACATCCGGATAATCCCTCAATTTTTTGGGGTTTTTTTTCTTACTTCGTGCATGGCGATGTTTTATTGGCGGTGTTTTCATCGTGGTTTGCATCTACTCTGGTTTGTATTACCATCTAGCCATTGGTGAATTTGAATTTCACCGGTCCAAAAAGGCTTGTTTCTGGGAGATGTGGAATATTGCCTTTTGTGGTTGAGTAATGGTTTTCCGTTCAAACGAGTCCGTGGCTCTTGCTCCGAGGGGCTTTCGGAACAAGGATAAGTCCGCTGCATTCGACCGAGCTCGTACATTGCGTCCGTGGAAAACCTATCATGTCAAGTACAAAAAAAAAACACCTTGGTAACCGTGGTGGGTGTTAGGAATATTGTGTCCAGTTATTCCCCTCTTTTTCTCTTTTGTTCTTTCTTTTCACTTTCACCCGGCACAGCCAATTGCTGACCAGACCAGTTGCTTTTTTCCAAACATCAGGACCCTGTGAGTTTCTGGAGTATCGGCCGTTCAAAGATGAGGGGAATGTTTTTTTTTTCCCACTCTAATCCACACTTTTTTCCCGGGGAATGTACTGCATACATCCGGCAACTGCTGCCGCGCGGCTAAATATCCCAAAGCAAGATTGCGATGAGTGCGTCAAGGACCGCGCGTGGAGGGGCTTGGCGCGGCCCGTAACTCCGAAAACGAGCCTCATTGGGTGAGGTGCTGTTGAGTTATGGGGCCCCGGGTTTAAAGTCGCCCCATTTCTTGGTATCCCCCACTCCTTCGGCCTGACTACCAAACTGTGAAAAATTGGTGCCTTTTTTGTATATGGCAATAGGATACGGTTGCATTAGGGGATTTTACCGAGGAACGACAATCCAAGCGTTCTTAAGAGTCTATGTATTGTGAGAAGACGGTCCATTAAAATTGTTTTCACGGCACCTGCGATGTTCCATTGTACAGTCCTTGTAGAGTTAGATACTCGCCAGAATTCCACGTGATCCGGCCCTTTCTGTGTACCGGGCCTTTTGGTCTACCGGGCCTTTCGCCTTTCAAGTCTACGCCGTAGAGGCTGGTGTCAATGCCAAGAGCCGAAAGCTATTGTATGTTTCCATCCATAAATGGCTACAATTGGCATGTGCCACCAACATGGCGTGTTAAAAAACGACGTCTGATTGGACATTCCCAGGAGCCAGCCATTTTATTGCGCTTTCTTTTGGTTGCTTTGCTTTTTTGGGTGGACGAACCATTCTTCTAGAGCCATGCGAGCAAACCATTCCATAAAATAAGTGGACCTGCGCATTCACCATTCACAAATAAGTTGCTGGGGGTAAAATATTGGAAAAAAACGAATTGATAAAAAAGGAATTGATGATAAAACAGGAGAACTGGGCTATGTGCTTTCTTAGGGTTCTAAGACTGCCCTAAATTTGAGTAGTCCCTGGTATGGCTATGAGGACTTTCACAGACCTCCTGCGATATGTCTGCGGGCTTAAAGAGAAAGTTTTTTCTAGTACTGCTTGGATTCCTTGTTCGAGGAATTCGTAGAATAATGGAGGGACAGTGGCGGGCGATATGAATCAATTTTCAAATCAGTCCTGCCTCAGTCCTTCACTCCCTGGTGTGAACATAATGGAATATGACCCTCCGACTCAGGATCCTCCACCTGAATGATACTATAGAAATTATCAAACTTGTAGATCCATTACCTTTCTCATTATTCCATTTTTTCATTATTCCATTTTTTCATTATTCCATTTTTTCAATATTCATCATCCTACAGCCGGCCTACGGGAGCAATGAGGAGCAAAAAAGAGGAAACAATATAACCACTGTTTTTCTACAATTAGCTTGGAATCCCACATTGGCCACAACACCGTCGATACACTAAGCCTCAAGACGATGGTGGGGCTTTCGAATGTTCTCAATAACGAGATGCACGCCAAGAGTACCGGATGAAACAGTCGGCCAAGCAGGTCCCTTTAGGTTCTCAGCAACTGATCGCACTTCAGTGACGTAATTTAGTCACAGCAGAATAAAAAGAGGTTTTGAATTCCTTAACAATTTTTTTGGGTGTGTGGAGTTTGAATTGGTGGTCAAGTGAGAAAAAAGGTCGTTTACTGGTACTGGGCTTGTGCAGGTTATTTGGTATGTTGGTATTTAGTATTTAGTATTTAAGTATGTTGGTATTTCTGGATTGGACTAGATGTAGTCTGGATAAAGTAACATTTTGAAGGGCAGTGGCGGTATTCAGCGCTTGCATTATTGACTTTAGAAAAATGGCCACTAGGCATTTCTTTGAAGCAGGATTCATGAGAAACCAAAAATGAAAAATTGACGAAAAATATCAACAGTCGCATGATCAGTGTGAGTATTCATATCCGTTAGTATTTTGGGGAATGCAAATGTTGAAGAATTAGTCCAGGTACTTGGAGGTTAATCTAGTGAGTGGATTGAACAAAGGGGGAATTGCAAAAGAGGAAATGACGATCGAATGTGTTAAAAGCCCACCCTTGCTTATAACGATACATTCCCTCAAATCGATATAACTATATATCAAGCTCTATGAGGGAGTATCTTCAGAGACGGCTTTTATTTACATATTAAACTGGTTTTAGCACTATTGAAATGAAATTTACCAATTTTCTGAAAAGATAAATCAATTCCGCCCATTTCCCTGTGAAAAATTGATATACAGTAATATCTAAGCTGCATGTATTTACACGCGACTTTATACTTGTATTGCGTTTATGCATTTACAGTTATTTCGCTCATAACTTCGTTATAACTACGCAACAAGAAATTTGGAAAATTAAAAATTACTTGATCGTATACTTCTCTATAAGCAGTATATTTACTACCGCTTTATAAATCAGAAAAATGGGAGTAGTATCTGGAAATTTGTATCACAAAAGAAAATACAATTAATTTACACATTCTCAATGACTTACTACAATGTCGAAAACAGTCACAAAATCAATTATTTTTCAATTAAAGAAAACCACAAAGATGTAACGCCGCATAAATATAGCTTAGCTTTGGCTCAAATAGTAGTCTTTTTCAACACATCCGGTTTTGTCTGGTATCGCACAACGTGGTTTCACTATTCTCAGTGGATTTTTGACGATTTTAATTGAATACATGCGAATCCCATGCTTTTATCGTTATATTTCAATATAGTGGTATAAATTTATGATGATTTTACTGTACTTCTTGTTTGCGCATGGGCTGAAACACCAGGCAAGATATTAAAAGGGGCGTTTTCTAACAGTTTCTAGTGAGATCGAGAGAAGATAAAAGTTGCATATTATTTGGGGAAGGTCTACTGACATTTTCTAGGCTGATTTCATTATGTGATTTTCTGAGTTTTGATCTTTTTTGGACGGATTTGTCTCCCTTTGGTATCTATGGATTTATTTGTTTATGCAAACGCTCAACTTATATACTCCCCAGCAGTGTTAGCCGCGCGTTACTAATTAATAACGAAGTGAATAATTTTTGCCATCCTTTGAATAATGTTTGTTTTTGCCTTTTGTGTCATTTCTTTGATGGCCGTGTTTTCTCTCTTGTTTCTACTGTTTCTGGCTATCATCTCCCTACCGGAGTCGGAGATCTCTTTTTCCTTTTGGTTTTTACAATATTCATTGACTTCTCTGTCTGTTTATTTTCACTGGGTTTCAGTGCCATTAATTACTTAATTTCTTTATTAATTAATAACGCGCGGCCAACACTGCTCCCCAGTTTATTACAAACAGTATTTGTGTGATTCTTTAGTAACTTGAGTGGAACTGTCAGTATAAAACACCAAGGTAGCATAGAATAGTGAAAAATTCTTTACATTTTCTGAAACCTGCTTTACTCTAAGTTTCAATAGCAAAACCGAACAGTGGAACCCCGAAAACAATAAGTAGAATGACTTCACTAGAGCGAGAAACACTGTTCTGTTCCTCTACATAATTATCACTTTCCAAACATATATTAAAATACTTCGAGGTGATATTCTTTTGGATACACTGAAAGGTGCAAATATCCTAAGAAGAAACATGGCATTTCCAAGTTCTAATTCCAAAGGCCGTGGAATTCTTTTAAAGTGAATGGAATATCTTAGAAACATTCTTGGAACAAAAAATATCAGTGAAGCCGATTTGAGGGAGATTTTTAGGCAAAGGCTGTGATCACTCAGCCCATAAGAAAAGCAACCTGAAAAAGTTTTAATGGCAGGAAACACCCAAATCATACCACCTTGATTTTGCTCAAGAAAATGACTCTCAAAAAGAGGAACAATTCAAAGTTATTTTAACCCCTTCAAACCATAAAGCGCACTTTGTGTAGAGTAAAAACCAGACAATGGGCACTGAGAAAGTAAGGGTGAAACAACTGAATATTTTACAATCAGCATGGAATAGAAATAAAAAAACCGTATATAAATATCCACACAATACCTTCACGCAAAAGGCCAAAACTTTTCTCAACTTGATTTATAAAAAACTACAACCAGTCGAAATATGAGATTTCTAAACATTCTAGTATTCACACTAGGAGTATCGTCCATTCAGGAGTCTCTTGAAGTTCCCCCTGGAGCAATTTACATTTGCCAGATGGATAACCGACCAGCAGATCATGACTTGACCATAGAGGGAGGCAATTTAATGGCCAGCAACAAAATGCACGTTTTTCAGTATGAGCCCAGAGGAACCTTGAAGTCGCTAGTCACAGGCCAATATTTGAGTGTCAACCAAAAGGGACGGCTTTCATTGGAGAACCTGCCACATTTCGGATTTGTATTGACCCTAGACCCGTTTTCCGAAAACATACAATACTTGTCTTATTATGGGATTGCCATGTTTGAGCTCTGTGAAGATGACCTGATTGGATGCAAGAGCAAATGCACTGGGGCCCATACCATTTCCATAGCGTATCAATTTTTGACCTAGTGGAATCAGGGGATATTTTGGGAAAGTTGAACTTTTGGGGTGCCGTTTTTGTTTCCTCTTTTTTTTTTATTTTTGCTGGTTGGGCTTTTTTGCTGGTTGGGCTTATGGGTATGGATTAGGTAGATATCAGTACTGGTGGAAGCACCGCCAAGAAGAAGAATTAATTTGACAAAGCTTATTAGTTTGTATCTGATTTTGTGTTTCTGGCCATTTCGTCAACGTTAAAGTAACTTTTTATAGAATAACGAAGGTTCAAGTGAGGGAATGGGGTTTTGAGTGGATAAAAACGAGAGGGGCCGAAACACCGAAAACCGCAAAGAGAAATTGGGTTAACACCCTGTATTGTTATATTTTGAACTAGACTGGTTTGGTGGCCAGTTTAAATTACTGGGGATATATGTTGTTGGATATATTGGCGGATAAATTATGTTATTAGGCTTCCCTTAATGTTGGAGAGTTTTCATTCGCGGTAATAACCAGTGTTGACTGGCGTGGATGTATTGACTAAGTTTTTTACTAATATCTTTGAAATGTTTGCTGATATCCACATTTAGTGGTACTGGTATTGAGCAAAAAAAAAACTCTCTAGAGAGCCCCTTCCCGTACAAGTATTTTTGGACATCGTCCGGGACATAACACCATATTTGCAGAGTCCAAGCTTCCACTTTAGTCAGCTATGTAAATCACCTATTTTCCATGAATTAGGCACTTTAACAATCCAGGTCCGATTAAGCCGGAGATGCCACGTCCAAGAAGCACACTCTCTTCACTAAAGTTCTATTTTGCTCACCTTTCAACAAACACAAAAACAAACTAAAAAAAATAAAATACTTCAAGTAACTATCATAAAAAAATGAAATCTCATCATCCTCGCTTCAGATCAAAAAGAACTCACTTCTCCAAAGACTTGGTCGCGACTGGTACCATTGGCTGCTACACCGTCTGGATCATTCTCCGTCCACTTGCACACCCTGTAAAGAATCAAAGATTATCCTTCTTTCGTCTCTGAATAAGCCTCTCTCCTTGAGAATAACCAATATTCTGATCGTACTCGGCCCGAGTCTGTTTCGCCGTGATACGTTCTTCACCGAGAAAATAAATACTTAAAAGGCGCGGGAATTGCCATAAGAAATCTTTCGCCATCCGAAAAAGGGTAGGATACGAGCTTTCCTGGGTCTCATAAAAGCCAAGAACACAAAGAGAGCGTAGCGCAATTGAGCTATACATGGCGAATTTCGTTCTCGTTGTCGTTGCATAGTTTTTGACATACCGAATCGATATAGTAGGATAAATTTTTAGTGAAGTTTGTCCCGGGTCAAAATCGACATCGGTAAACCGTGAATATTAAAAAATACTTGAAAATATTTGTCGCTAAATTGCGCGCTTTACTAATTTTGATCAACACTGGTAATAACATGTGACCGACTGAAATGGAATGACGAATGATCCACTGCAAAATAGAGTAAACTAAACCTATGGCCTAGATAATCTTGAAATCCTGGCATCAAAAAAAGTAAGAAAATATCGAGTTCGAACCATATGCATTGGTTTTGGACAACCTCATCTAAACATGATTCTTTAACGTATTATATTTCCTGGACCATAGTACACCACACGATTATGCGAGGCACAATAATAAAGCAGTACCCAGTCATTCCATTGATGAATTAAAAATCAGAGAAAGTGATTTGAATTGAATAAGTTCGACATTTTTTGTCATGTTGACTGTACGCTTTTTTGAGGTATAGCCGTAGGAGACTCTTAGAGATTTGCGGTCAAAAATTACACAAAAAAGAAGCTCAAGGTAATCAGGTTCAAGGAACAAAAAACATATCTCCAGTATAGAAAAGCCGAGGTGATATCAGCGGTCTTGGTATAATAATATATAGGACCCCACAGAACAGTTGTCATACAGAGTTAATTATATTCCTCAAAAGAGCAATAAATGACCTCTATTTTGTGTACACTAGATAGGAATTGATGCAACTGGATAACAGAAAACAATCATCCAAGTATGAGTGTTCTATCACCCTGTAAGGGTAAAAATCCAATTTTTTATGAGTGGAAGGAATATAGACGAAAGATTAGAAGACTTAAGCTATCCCATTTTTTTTTACATTTTATATATTAAATAATTCTGTACCATATTTCATATTTGACGATGCACCAGCTTTTAATCAAAGTCTTCGAGATATCCCCAAGAGTCAAACCAGAACCATCTGAAGCAGAAAAGGTGCCACAGGGTTTCTAATAGCACATATTTGGGGTCAATCTCTAATTATAAGATGAAAAAAAACGAACACGAGTCACTTTTCCAGCTATTCCAGGAGTATTTCACATAAAACACATAAAAACACATAAAAACAATGTCCTTTTTCGGGCCAAACTCACCAGGTCAGAAAACCCCAAAGCAGAGGTGCCTCCACTTAAGGTCCCCAGCCGATACCATTAAAAACCCCACATATTCTGATACAAGACGTGTTATACTAGATTATCTCCAAAGTAAAGAGGAAAGCTCCATCACATGACAAATATCACGTGTGGATCTTCTCTCTTGTCACGGAATAATGCATACTGTAATGGTATCTTAACGATGGCCATGCAAGATAAATTGCACAAATACGAAGCCTGGATAGACACCAGAAAACCTCCGGATATGGCCTACGCTGTCTACGGCCTACGAACGGCTTGTTCGGAAACTTATATACAGAGCATCGGCACGGCACAGGAGGGTTATACTATGAGATATGGTAAAGTTTCAACATGTTTTTTTTGGAAATAGCGTAAAATTTGTGACTTCACCGGCGTGGCACGTGACCCAAACAACTTCCAATCAAAATGCTCCTTGATATGTGCTTCAGATCCTACACCCTGGGGCCAAAAACTGACGTATGTGAGGTTGCTGAGAGGTCGCTGGTGCCACTATCGAGATAAGGCTTTTTCTTGGGCCAAATCTTTACTTTAGTATTTCTATTTTATAAAAGCTTAACCATATTGAGAAATATTTTCCGTTACTGGACCAAACAATTCCTGGAAACGTGCCGGTACTGGCATTTGAACGGAAATCTTTTCCCCAGCAGGACCTTCACCAGCAAAAACAGCCGGCTCCCGAGTCGTTTGCTGATGCACTAATCTGTCAAACAAACGAACAGACGGCTGTGATTGGTCCGCGCCGGACCGGCCTCCCTCGGAATACAAACCTGCCTGTACGCAAGCCACACCCGGAATGGACAGCAACGTCTCGGCGATAACTCATTGACCGATGAACCGACGCGGGATTTTGTGAGTTTGTGATTGTGAGTTTGTGATTGTGAGTTTGTGATTGTGAGTTTGTGATTGTGAGTGTGAGTTTGTGATTTCGCATTGGGAGTTTGTAAAGTGACTTTTTAAAGTGACTAAAAGTTTGTAGTTGTAAAATTTGTAAAGTGTGACATATTTACTACCATTATTTACGTTTTGAAAACATATATCCTCCCATAATCTCACCCACTCCCCTCCAAACCAATCATAAATCTCACCAAACAGGTTGCCAAAACTTTCGTCCGTGGCATGAGCCTACCCCCGGAACACTTTTGAGGGAATATGTTTATCTGCCATGGTGAGCAATGCATGCATGGACATATCCCCGGAACTCTCGCATTTGTTGTTGGCGCTGCCCAATCCGGTGGACGCTTCCCAAACGGGAGCCCGGAATACAAACAGTGCGTGAAAAAGTCAAAAACGACCAGGGGAATATTGGAAAAAAAATTCCCTGCCCACGAAAAAATGTCGCAGTCTGCCGTATTAAATACACCGCATTCCCGGGCCTCTCCAACCTTTTTTTCTTTTCCTTTTTTTCTCTTCACCCCACGAAAATAATCTATCCGAAATGCTTCCACCAGGTGTTATTCTTGTGTTTGTCTTGATCTTCTTGGCCTTTGTTGCCATCGTTGCCATTCAAATCCAAAAGAGATTGAAGGCTAAGAAGGCCAACCAAAGATTCTAAGCGAATCTTTGTTTTTTTTTTTTTGCCTTGTCATGCTTGAGTCTGGGAAAAGACGGCATTTTTGAGCTTGGCCAATGGTGTCCTCATGAAATTGATTCACGGGGGAGCTTGGCGGCTATGCTTGGTTTGTCTTTTTTGACTGGGCCGGTGTGACGGCACCATAATACGAACTATCATTATCAACCTTTTTGTACTACCAATTTTTTTACAACTAAAGACGGGAATCTTTACTTTTTTTATACTTTTAATATTACGGGAATCAGATACTTGTGATGTAGTCAATGGGTGGGTCGTGAATTTCAGCATTGCACTGGTGGGGTGTTGTCACTAGGAGTGTCTTTATCAATGTCAATGGTTGCTAGGTGTTTTTCTAGTGCACCACCAATAGGTAAAAAAACAAGGAGAGTAGGATATGCTTCTACTTTGTCATGTTTTTGAGATATCATGTTTAGATTGATTTATTTTTTTGACTTTGTGAATTTTTGTCATGTTTTTCTGTTTTGAAACGGGCCTTTGTCTAGTCCTTCGAAAATCGGTTCCATGCAAAAAGTGACTACCATAATATCACCTAAGAAATTTTCCATTGATTGATTAAGGGAACAGAATTTTACTCATTTATCAAAAAATAGAATGCATAGAATGTATAGGTCAATTGGTTCGTTATCTACCTTCGAGTGACTCACAATACAGTTCTGAGTGTACCGCGGGCCACCAATACGGGATTGAAGTCGTTTAGAAACGAACCTGTTTGTGTAATGCAGATTTCCCGAAATGGTTATAACCCTTTTTTCGATTCTATCTAATGCGTTTGTGCCCCAAGATATTATGATTTTCGGATGAACACGGGGAATATGCTGGGTGTATTCTGAGCAGTACTGGTTAGTATGGGTAGTATTATGGTTAGTATTCTGAGAGTACTGAGTAGTCTTCTGAGTTTCTTAGTGATTCGGTGCCACCCTTGGCGGCTACTCGGAGAAAACCTTGTTTATGCTTTGGAAATCTAGTAATCGAATTAGTCTGTGCCCTTTATTGTTCGGCCATCTGAGATTCAGACTCTACAACCAATCGTCTTCAACAGATAGACTAATTTCCAGAATTCAGTATCTCCACGGTTGTCTTTAAAATTCTTTATTTGGCGTAACTCTTCAGCGGTTTGTTTCCAATTAATTGTCACACGAACACATTCTTATACTGAAAACGGAAAACTGGGGCTTTCAACAGTCTTGAAATTCGTCCCGGGAAGTTCTATGATGACGAAAATAATGAGCATTACAAGAAAGTTGGGAAATTATGAGATTCACAATCCTGAAGAGTACAGCATACCAGAGATCCTTACCACGTGTCTGATTCTTACCAACACGAATGCTCATAGCTCGGCATAATGATTCAATTACTGCCTTGTAAAGTTCCTTGGGGCAAGAAGCTACAATATGCATTTGTTATCGATACCAGGGAGAATCGGGGGCACATATGGTCTGTACAAATGTTGCAATTATGACCTCATTGGTGTGTCC
The DNA here is from genome assembly GCA_030563445.1 of Metschnikowia gruessii. NCBI lineage: Eukaryota > Fungi > Ascomycota > Pichiomycetes > Serinales > Metschnikowiaceae > Metschnikowia > Metschnikowia gruessii. The sequence goes on from JAJMIV010000023.1 coordinate 24,497, forward strand.
AATATGTTAATCTGATCACAAAACGTATATTTCCGGTAAGAAAGAATATCAACAACTAGTCATTATGTTTTTGCAAGAATATTCTCCACTGTTAAAGTAGGTCCCACCATATGTAACAACACTGGGACTCCTCATGTCGAATTGTTCGATTGATTTGTAAGGGCTTGAATAGTTGGTAAATTGGAAATAAAGTTCCACCTTGTGGTTATATACTAGCCATATATTTGGGAACTAGTTAGGCGGGGTCTTTAGATCTATAGATTAATGACTTGTTGATATTATACCAGCAATGTCGAATTTCAATCAGACATGAGACAGATAACAAAAACAAAAGCAAAAAACCAAAAAAAAAATAATACTATTGAAAAAACCACGAGAGGAGTTTTTGTCCGCCGATATTGTAGCTACTTCTTGAACTTCCCGTGCTCGAGAACAAAATCGATACTAGTTAAATAAAATATACACTACCAATACTTTTCAATTGGGTCTTACATGTCATTGTATGTTATTTTTTTAATAACCAAGTTATTAGATTATTGTTTGATGTATACTTATCTATACCCATCCGCAAGTGTGCTACTTGACAATACATATTGCATAGCTAATACACTAAGCTAGAATCGATACTTTTTCTTCGAGTCATTCAGTACATCGTCCCTGTTCAACTAAATCCTTACGATAGTGTACGTCTAATGCGACCGAAACCACTCCGTTATGTTTTTAAAGACGTCGATCTTCATAGCTCATACACAGCACCATCTTTTCATCTTTTCATCTATCTATTATGGGGACTTCTATAAATATGGGAGGTTGTCTCCATCTAGGCACCTCGAAGGTGTCTTGCCTCGAGTGACCTGGTAAACTTGACATATAATTTGTGGCTTTTCGTTGCCTAAACATTTTCCACCTCTGGGGACGATTCTTCGCCCTCAAGGTCCTCGGAGTACTCGTCGAGTTTGAACGCCAACACCACAGAGAGGAGTCCAAGCAATGCCAACAAGTTCCAAGGGATTTGAGTGACGCCGCGCTCGTCAAAGTAAGAGGTCAACGCACCCCAAACAACGGGCGCAATAAACCTGGCCAACGAGTTGGCGCTCATGGTGGTGGCATTCACCAACGCACGGTATTTGGGCTTGGTGGCCCGGTACACCAAGATGGTCACTTGTGGGAACGCCAACGAGTTACCCATGATGGCGATCATCGAGTTTGCATACAAAAAGACCTTATAGAGCCACGGCGGAAGAGACGCGTTGTATGCTGGCGTGGTGAAAATGATGTAGGGCAAAAGAAGATATGCCACTGGAAACATGCAGCATGCGATACGGAACCCATTAATGGTGCGCATGTGTCTGTCCATGAATGGGAAAATGACAATAACCATGAAACATCCCACGAGTCCCACGGACGAAAGCAAAGTTCCGATGCTCTGGGTGTTCCAGCCAAAGCCACCTTTCACGTGCCACGGGAAGCTCAAGTGTTCTTTCTGGAACGACCCAGCAAGAAACACCGGAACAAACTCCGAGTAGATGAGCGCGTGGAACACAATGGAGAAGTACGCAATCATGGTGCCAATGACCTTATACGAGAAAATATCTCTGTTGTTGAATGCCTGCCAAAGGGATACGTCTTCCTCGGCGCCAGACGCTCCAGTGGCCGTCAGAAGCGTCGGTTGCAAGGAGCACGCCGTGGAATACCTTCTGACAACCGCCAACGAGGATCTTCGCGTCAACGGGCCCAGCGGCGTCATCAACTGGTCAGCCTCGTCTCCGTCCAGACTGGCGGCATAAATGGCCACAGGCCCGGCGTTAAGAGGCGTGGTTTCGTCCTCCGAGTCTACTGACGCGTCGCTATCCAGAGCAACGGCCGAGGATGCAATTGGCGCATGTTTTTGTGATCTTTGGCGCGTTTCCCAGGGCCGTACGGGCACTTTGTATCCCAAAAGACGCAATACTACATCACCGGTGGCCAAACCCACGTCATATCTCTTTTTTGCGCGGACGTGGGTCTCCTCCAAGAAAAAGAACCCAAAGAGGGCGCCGGTGAGAAGCATGCTGGACACTACAATGTTGGAGAGTGCATACGGGTGTTTAGTGATGAAGGATTCGTAGAAGGACGCCAACCCATTAGCCGCCGGGGTAGCCAAAAGCGACGCCTCCCCCTCGGGTCTCGGACGCGTCAAGTAGCGGGAGCCGCCGATCAACGGACCAATCACACAGCCTACATTCCAGAATAACGGGAGGGTCGCAAACGCAAGTCCCTGGTGTCTGCGCTCGGTCACAAGCTCGCCCACGAGCGTCTGCAAAACGGCAATATTACCGTTGAGGGCCCCCGCAAGGGTCCTAGCCGCCAACGCGGTATAAAAGTTCTTGGCAAAACCAAAAACAAGGAGACAAACTGCACCTCCACAAAGACCGGTAAGAAGGATCGGTTTGCGCCCAATACGGTCACTAAGACGGCCCCAGTGGATGCAACACAAAAACTGAGAAAACGCAAATGACGCAGCAAGGAGCCCCGTGTACTTGGAGATCTCCGAGGGGTCTTTTGTGATGTGAAAATCTCGAATCATAAAGTAAATGTACGGAAAAAGCGACGTGAAAGAGATTGGTTCAGAAAACCGAATAATACACACCACGGTCATTTGCCAGAGGGGAAACCCTCGCATCTGTTCGCGAAACGTCGACATGTCGGTGGATACAACGAAACAAACGGGAAAAACAGGCGAGAAAAAGAGAAAAAAGAAGAAGTAGAAGTTGAGAATTTTCCCGTTCGGGACATCAACAGGGTACTCCGAAAAGTGCAAGCGATATCTGGGCCAGGTGCGGCTGTGTGCAGGGTATTGTATACAGGAAAGATATCGACGCGTGCATGTTACTCAAAATCGGCAGCGACAGGTGAGATTACGCAATCGAGTGATATGGAGGGGTAGGTTTGGGGGTATTTCGTGGGAATGGTTTGGGGTGTTTCACGAGTATATCATTTTTGTTTCATGTTTGTTTCATGTTTGTTTCATGATTGTTTCATGATTGTTTCATGTTTGTTTCAGGCACGTTTCAGATGAAACAGTTGTGATTTTGTTAACCCTGGAAGATGACCTGGCCCGTTGGAATGTGGATGAGATATCTGTAGCAGAGGTGATGTTTTGAGGGGTCTCAGATATCCAATACTTTGTTTTTTCGGGGTTAAAGTGTCCCCATTTGGGAATGAAACTAACTATTTTGCACCTTTACTGTGCACTACGATCAAAATCTCGACGTGTTTTCTGTTATACTTTCACATCTGAAGAAATTATCTGTGTAGACTTAACTAATAACCACGCAACCAAACCTGGGATCGATGAATTGGTTTACTCATTATTCATAAATTTCTATAATTTCTCTAATTTTTGTTTAATTCCTTCAAATATATACATGGGTCCCTTCCAATCTCTAGCCTTCCCCGCGAAGTAGTATATTGTCTAATATTCATTGAAGTGATACTATCAGTCACCAATGTGTGGCCCGTTTATTCGGTCTCGGCTGCGCTTATCTGCACACCAGTTGTAATATTATCTTAAACCTGCATATAAACATTGACTCCACAGTTTTGCCCAAATAGGAAACTGCTGGCACGGAATTCGTTACCACTAACCGGTGATGGGTTACTTACGATGAGTAATACTTCTGAATAGAGTTTATTGAGGCGAGAAACATCATTTAAGTGAGACTGATTTTCGTGTTTACTATCACGTGTGGCAAATGATTGAATGATAATCATTCATATTCTCTACATAGACGATGAAACGGAATAATGAACGAATGTTTTTATGAAGGTGTTGCATCAGATGTACCAGTTGAGTAAAAACGTGTAGTCCTTTGGTTCGCGAAAAACCAATTCGTTAATTATTCTAATACCGAATATTCAAATTTTTAGAATCATAAAGTCGAAATTGGACCAACGTTTTTTTTTCTTCAACGTTCTACATACTTGTTGTTGTCACCAGTGGAAAATTGATGATAAGGTGACACGAGAGCACACCTTTTTGAGAAGTTTTCATTTTTAAAGAAACAAATCGTATTACAGGATACCACTAGTGCCCTAAAAATCTATTAGTCTATAGAGCAAAAAAACCTACCATACGTCTGACCAAGGTACTGAGTATTGAACATATCCCGTTAAAGAATTTTAAATTCTAGTGCCCATGGTAGTAACATATTGGTAGTGGTGATTATTGACTCCAACAAATATTTATACATCCCTGGCTCATAATAATTCAATCCTGATGGGTAGACCCATACGTGAATAAAATACCCTTCACTATCGAGAAATCAACCAAATGTGAAAAACGAGTAATGATTCAATGATTGAAAATAAATTTAATACTGAAGGGGAGTACCCTGAGAAAACACTCATTACTGTTTTAGTGACTTTTCTAGTCTCCTTTTGAGTCCCATTTTTGGCCGTTCACTTTCCAGTTCTTTGGAGACCTGATCTATTTTGTTTGATCATCTGTATAAATGCATCCATTTTATTTTCATTACCCCGCATTTTTGTTCTCAAGTGATTAGGAGATTGGGTGTCATTCCCCAGCTCCATGCCATCTGGAGTGTTTGATTAACCTCAATACAGCCACCATAACATACCCTTTCTACCAAATTGTATAAGCGTCTATAAGTTTTTATATTATTCTATAATATTCTATTATTACTATAATTCAGCACCGACCAACATCCATTTGTAAACTCTCCCTACCCTCAATCTTGGTAGTCTTCCATGTAGAAAGACTGGAAGAGACCGAAAAGCGCCAAAAGCGCCATCAACCACCACGAGAGCCACCCGATATGGTGCTTATCACCAAAGGTCATCAAGTATCCAAAGAGAATAGGGCCGATGAACCGTGCAAGTGCCAACATACTCATTGTAAGCGAGTTGACATATGCCCGGTGCTCTTTGGCCGCGGCGCGATGGTTGAGAATCATAATTTGTGGCATACCTGTTGCAGAAGCGAGGGTCTTGAGCGAAGTAAGCGCATACAAACATACCGGTGTGACCCAGTAAGGGAACGCCTCGTTGTATTTGTGAAGGGTGAAGATGGTCATTGGCACACATGCGTACACAATGGGGAAAAACACTAGCGATAACCGGAAACCGTTGAGCGTTCCCAACGCACGGTCGACCCAAGGGAAGATGACAAGAATAATCACCATTCCAATGATTCCCGTGGACGAGAAAAGCATTCCAATGTATGAAGTCTCAAGGCCAAAACCTCCACTGATTGTAAAGGGGAAATGCAATTCGCTCTTGCGGAACTGCGCGGCAAGAAGCACGGGCAAGAACTCGTTGTACGCGATGTTGTGGAGAGAAATGATACAGTTGGACAAAATCACCGTGATCACTTGCGGGGTAAGTCTTGTTGGATTTTTGGGTGGTTCAACTGAAGATTGTGAATACCGTCTTACAATGGCGTTCGACAATGTCTTGTTGACATATGGTTCGATGGCGTCTACCTCATCTTCCTCATCCCGAAGTGCATCATCAACCTTGCGAATTTGTTCGGTAGTGGCACCGGTATTATTATGGGCCCCAGATTGAGCTGAAGTGGCGGTTGTTGCAATTGACTGTGAAGGAGCAAGAGGCACTGCTTTGACTGGAGGAGAAGAGATTACATGGTCGGTCTTGGACGCACTTGCGTCTTCAGCCACAAGAAGAGGGGTCTCTTCGTCAACCGCCTTGTGGCGTTGCCAAGGACGAACCCTGCGTTCGCCTCCCCAGAGAAATTGGGTCAAAATGTCACCCAACTCAAGACCCAAGTCTCTCTTTTCGGCAAAACGTTCGTTCGTCTCCTCCAAAAAGAGGAACCCAATTAAACAACTGAACCAGAGGAACAATGCCACAACAATATTGGAAATAGCATATGGATGCGCGTCTCTGAACTTCACGTAAGATTCAGGAAGCGATAACGCATCGACTGTAGACCCAAACACAGAGAACAAGCCGTTCATACCCGCCGGCTCCTTATGGTAAGGGCTGTCTGGCTTTGGGTTAGTAAAGAGATGCGAGCCACCAATCAAAGGGCCAATCACCGCACCAAAGTTGAAAAGTAAAGGGAGTGTGCTGAAACCCAAAGCCTGGTGTTTTCTTTCAGTGCACACCTCGCCGATAACGGTTCTCAAAACGGCAATGTTTCCGTTCAAAACACCGGCCAAACTCCGTGCAAATAACGCCGTGTAGTAGTTGGTACTAAAGCCAAAGATGAGAAGCGAGGCCGAAGTGCCAAGGAGCCCACACAACAATACTGGCTTCCGGCCCACGCGGTCCAGCATCTTTCCCCACTGCACAGCGAACAAAAACTGGCAGAATGCAAACGACGAAGCCAAGTACCCCGAGTACTTTGAGATTTCCTCTTCCGTAGGGGCAATCTGGAAGTCTCTGATCATAAAGTAAAGATATGGAAAGAGAGACGTGAACGCAAGAGGCTCAGAGAACCGTAACACCGATACCACAAGCATCTGTTTGACCGGGAAGCCCGCAAGCTGCTCGCGATAAGTGAGTTTTGCCATGGTTAGAGTGAACCTTGTGTTTGGTGGTTCTTTGGAGAGAACACGAAAAAGACGACTAAAGTGAAGCGGAATAGAGAGTTAAATAACACAAAGCTGAATACCCTAATGCCCTGATGCCCTAATGCCGGATGCCCCGATGGGTTTAGTATGTTGGTGCGTGATTTTTGGCATCGTGTCTTGCATAATGCCGGATGATGTAATCGCGTAGTCAGAAGCTTTAGATAAGGAAAGTCACTAGACGTTAAGTGATGGTTTCTTCAAGGTCATGTGCTTTTACAACCGTTCCAGGTTGATGCGACATGCCAGATTAATGAAACACCAAAAAGCATCAAAAAGCCAAGAACAATACTAGTTTTGCTCTGGATGTAGGAAGATAGGGGAAGGGCACTGGAAAGATAGCGATGCGATAACCACACCGTGCGGCACCGTAAGGATTCGACAGCGATGGTGCGTATAAGGTGGGGTTTGCGACGCAAAGCAACCATGTGACCAACGATGCAAGGTGTACAAATTGGAGTCTGATTATTGGATGAGTCATTTTGAGAAAGGGAATGATTCCCCCCTTTTTTGTTATTAAGAGGAGGATTCAGCAACCTGTTTGTCTCAGTTCATATGTATCGATAAGGTTTCTCACGCGCAATTCAGTCGCAATTCAGTCCAGTAACAGTGAAAGTGACAATATCCATTCCATAAAACAACCAATAGAAACAAGATATGGGTACCAATATGCACTGAGAATCCTGAATGCTGTCACAATTGATTCATCGCAAATGCGATTATTATGTGTCATTTCTGGGGCATAGCCCACGAGCAGAATGTCTCTAATTTTGAGTTTATGCTTTATTCGCACTGCGTTGCATCAGACGCAACGATGAGTAAGATCCCAAAAGGGAACATTCTCTCACTAATTCACAGTAGTGGATGGGGATCGCCCATATGGAATCGAAAATCAGTACACTAGGTAATCGAAAATTGATAACACGAGACAACCTGGATTTGACATCACTAGGAATCTGGGATCGGAAAATACCGAACCGAATCAAGATTACCAAGAGCAGAGTGAAAGCAGAGCGAGATTTGAAAAATTTAATCGTAAACATTTTTTTTCGTACGGCTCCCACGTAAACACGGCTCCTGCATACAACACACTGGATATAATATTGCACACTGCCTCGATACTGGAGTAAAGCATGGCTGTAAAAAGGGGCAGTGGGCCTGGCGGTCTGAGTCTAGCCCTGCTACAAACACTTGTTCTAGCCAGTGAAGACTCCAGATTTTCCACTGAAACACATACTCCAAATGAATAACCACAAACAAGGCCACCAAGCTAAGGGCAAATCAAACCATTGTTGGTGAAAAAAGTTTCCAAAGAAGAAAAAGTAAAATCTTAAAAGTGTATGTTCAAAAGGATAAGAGACCAAAAGGCTAAGGCCAAAACACCAAAAGACAAAAGGGCAAAAATATTCAGTGGCGCTAAATTTTGCGATATCTTTTTTGAACTTGGCCCGAAAAAGCCAGACCTTGTCGCTTAGGGGCAGGTTGAGAGAGTGTGGGGCGCGGGGAGCGCATGGGGCCATGATGTTTGGGTGAAACCATAGGGCCAAATGGAGCGCAGCCAGGAGTCCATCCAACCGTAGTAAGTATCAGTTGTCTTGATCATCTCCTACCTATTGATTCTATTTCGACTGTATTTCGACTGTATTTCGACTGTATTCGACTGTATTCGACTGTATTCGATTATATTTCGATTATATTTCGACTATACCTCGACTATATTTTGACTGTATTCGATTATATTTCGACTGTATTAGACTATATTTTGACTGTATTTCGATTATATTTCGACTATACCTCGACTATATTTTGACTGTATTCGACTATATTTCGACTGTATTTCGACTCTATTTCGACTATATCTCGACTATATTCGCTTCTTTTCTTTACAATCATTTTCATCTGAAGTGAGCGGCTATTCATTACTAATTTTCTATTATCATTCTGCACTCATGTTGCCAGATTGTCCCATTTGTTGCCCCCTTTGCTGTCCCATTTGCTCGTTGGAAGGAGGTCCACGGTCTTGGCGCCATGGGGCCAGCACACCGCCAGCACAGCGCTAAGTACAGCACCCGTGCCTCCCATTAGTAAGGTACCTGGCGCGTTTTCGGCTGCTTGACTGGAAATGCCGTTGGCGAGCCCGAAAACGCAGGCAAGCCAGTTGCGGCGCTCGGCCTTATTGGGGCACATTCTGGCGATCATTTCGGGATGAAACCATCTCGACTCTTGCCACACTAAAAACGACACAGATATATTTTCTGGATCTAGCCCATTACCAATATCTCTGTTATATTCCCGCCTTTTCAAAAATTCGCCACTATCTGTGTGGAACGTGTTGGAACAATTTATTCTGATTTCGGTCCTTTCTGCAACCAGTGAGAAAAGTACCAGTGGCAGCGATCTATTTTTCTTTTTTCGTCTAGTTCTCGCTTTCAGATTCCGGTTCCTGGGGACAACAGGAGGCAAAAAAGACAACCGAAAAGGTAAAAAAAAAAGTGCACTCATAGAGGTCTTCTGGAACACACAACAAAAAGTTTTCCCTCCCCAAATCGTGAAACGAAGACACCCACATTTTTTCTACCTCACCACCGTTTATTGTTAGAGGCAAGATCCATTCGTTATCTTCCCCTTATTATTATTCCACATTATCCATATTATTTCTTGTCATAACCTCGAAGCAAACCACATCCTTCGTTTCTATCATTTCATCAACCACATACCATCCAATACCAACCAATACCATCCAATACCAACTGAAAATGGCTACACTCTCGTTTTTGGCTGTTTCTCTTGCTGCCATTTTTGGCGCATTTCTACTCTTTAGCCATGCAAATGGTGTAGAGAAAGTCCAGGCTGCGGTGGGCTTGTTCAAAGATACAAACAACCAGTATTTCAGTGGGGAAACCACTACCCACGAAGAAGTCCGCCAGCAGGTGTTGTTCCGAAGAGATGGCACCAACACTACACTGCTGACGGGTGATGACGAGACCAGTACCTCTTCATCTTCAAGCATAGACCAATCGACACTTATTCCGTCAGTATCGGCATTTACTTCTGACTCGTTCTCCTTCTCTTCAAGCTTGGACTCGCAGTTCAGCTCGGCGGCTGCGTCCCAGACCACCTCCACTTCTTCTAGATCGCGGACCTCGTCCCAAAACCCCATTACGACTGTGTTCAGTTCCACAACCGAAGAAGAAACTTCGACCACTTCAACATCCCCTACCACAAGCGCCTCTGCGTCTCCAACGACGCGAGTGTATAGTTCAGTGGAGAATGGAAAAACCATCTATGTCACGGAAACTTCCATGGTGACCCAGCCCACGGCCGCACCGTCGTCGTCTTCATCAAGGAACAACTCCTCAAATGCTTCGGGCGGGCTTAGCAACACCAACAAGATCGTGGTGGGTGTGGTTGTAGGCGTGGGTGGAGCCGTCTTGCTTGGATTTCTCGCGTTGGTGTTCATCTTGAAGCGCAGAGGGTCCAAGGGCCAAGAGAGCGGATGGACTTTCTGGAGAAAGAACGAGAAGGGCGGCGAGGATAACTTCTTCAGCGGCGAGTTGGGTGTCCGTGACAGAGACATCAACCAGGGCTCCAACTTCTAGAGGAGGATTCTGTAAATTCACTAAATAAACCACGCTTGTTTTTAGCATCTATATTATTGACTACGCTGAAGTTTGGTTGGTTTAACTGCCAAGTAGAGTTGATTTTTGGAAGGGATTGATTGGGGCGAATAATGACAGTAATGCTGTTTAGAGAAAAGTGTTTTTGATGTGTTACCATCTTTTCTTACTTACAGAGTACAGCTAGTGAACTGGTTCTCTATGAAAGGATATGTGATGTCATTACACGCCCGATATGGGACCATTAAGTCACCCAAATACTCTGAAGAATAGTAGGTTCTTGTTTGAAATAGAGCACCTGAAACAGGTTGTTTATAATGCTATACGTTATCCATAAAGTAACCACGTGACCCGACGTAGGTACGAAAAGTCAAAGTACGTTAGTGGGTAGTAATGGCGAATGGCCAAGTGTTTTCCGTTTTTAGTGGTGCTTAAGAGTAATAAGGTCTATTATGGAAGATCCTATATGACTGGTAGTATTAACCTGGGGATGTCTAGAGGTAAATAAATAAAAAAAGGAAATGAGCTGGACCGTATTGGCTCCGAAGTTCTGTAGAATAGATTCACAGAAATGAAGGAAAAATACGATTATAGTCTTTCTATGAACTAGTCTTTCTATGAGCTAGGCTTACTAACAAGTATACATTAGCAAGTTATTGGGAACGAGACCTATTTTTTTTTTCGCTGGCCCAGAAGAGATCTAGGCAAAAGTATAAATAGAAACCCAAAGAAGAAGGAAAACGTATGAATCGGGAACCGATTCCGGTGGTGACTGAAAAATGGAAACTCCTGCTAGGATCCGTTCTAGACCCTGGTCGGTCTCAGAACAAAAAAAATAGGCAAATGCTCGGGTGAGTGATACTAATTGCGATATTCTCTGAGAATTAGAAGAAGGCCTATTTACTTTTTGGTGTAAGTATATTATTGTGTGAAAGGGTGTGTTAGGTACATGAATACGATACTGTTTAGAGACCAGCAGCTAGTGCGATTAATACATTTGGACGCTGTGGTGAAACCGGGTAATAAGGTGGTAATCAGTTATGTAGGTGCTACTAGGGGTAATTCTTTTGAGATGTGTTTATATACTTTTGGTATCAGGAGACTGTATTTTCCAGTGTAACGAGGGGATTGTTTTTTATAATCAGTGAGTAAAAGGATGCCGATGAACGAGTTGACCAAATAGCACAGTTCGATGTCGTGAAAACAAAGGGAGAAGTTTTTTCCTTCCGAGGGTTTGTAAAGAGAGAAACTTTACATACAGATCCGAGTATATATTTACCCATATACACTACATTTGAAGATATCTAAATTATTTTGTTTTTTGGATATATGTTTGGTTTGGCTAGATTTGACTAATTTAGGCGTAGGAGAAAATTCCAGTATCCACCACAGTGAATGCGTCACATCAGCGAAACAAGTGAGGTTTTGGTGCCAGCTTCAGAGCAAAAAGTAATTAAGGGCTGACGTGGGTATCACATATGAATAATGCCACGGGTGTAGAGCCTAGGTGATCGTGATAAACTGGACATGTAAATAGTTACTGAAATTATATCAGTAGGTGGTTACTGAAACTGTCACAGTTCAAATATTTTACCACATAGATCATAGCAGCTTTTAAAATGTGACTTTTGGTGGTTAGTCTTTTTATGGTCTATGTCTTTACTATTAATAGTTGGATTGGCTGAAGGACAATGTAATAAATGGTAAACCACAGAACTGCTCAATTGTTTCCAGCCGACTTAGATACCAGATGCGACTACAAAATCAGCCAAGGTTTTGCAATTTTTAATTTCAGAGCAGCCATTAAATCTGCTTCTTTTCTTTGTTGGTGGTAACATTGTTTTGTCTTTGTGGATCTCCAGTGTAACGGATATTATTCTATATGCTGCAGTTGTAGGCACATCATTCCACATCTTTCCACACAATTTAAACTTTAGCCAGAATATCGTCAATTGAAGAAAACTTCTTCCATATGGAAATTTTTACATAGAGTGATGAATTAGGGTATTGTAAATGGCCACTGTGACATTCCGGTTAATACGGACCAGTCACAAAGTTGACCGTTAAAATGAGTCTGTCTTCATCGACGTGTTCCATGAATAGATACAACACTAGAATACACAATAACGGCGCCGAAAGTCCAAAAGTACTAAAAAAAGTTAAAAGTTTATATAATTGACTAGATGAAGATCATTGTCTGAGTACTTGATCCTTTTCACTACTCTATCACTTATACTGGTCGCATCATTGTAAAATATAGGGCGGATAAAGAACCAACAACAGTTACGGGAATGTTTTATAATATGGAGTCAAAGAATAATTACTGAATATTATATTTCATAAATTGAGATACCAAAAAAGAAAATTCTGGTGAACCATCATGTTTAAATAGTGTGTTTCTTCCGACTGCAAATTATCCATACCATGGAAGGAGATTACTCGGAATTATTAGACTATGCTGGTCAGGCTGTTAGTATCCGCATATTCTAATAAATTTCCAGTCTGCAATATTCCCCCGAAGTTTAAAATTTCTATCTGGAAACTCTTAAACGATTTAATATTGCATTAGCGATTTTTAGAAAAATCGTGTTTTAAAATTTCTGAGTATCTGGGTATTAATGAGCCGCAAGTTATACTTGGGCCAGATAGTACTCCAAAGTATATTCACTAAAAAATGTACAACTAGAACAAAACATATCCTATTTCATTTTAAAACAAAGTTACACCCCGTTAAAAACAACATTTTTTTTCTAATATGTGGATACGTGACAGACATGTGAATAATTCACTCATATCAATGTTCGCGCCATGGCAGAGTACAATTGCAAAATTCGATATGGTGGACCCTCAAAAACCTATACAAGCATGCTAATAAACGAGAAATTGGTCTGAACATACACAAAAAGCACCCCCTATTACAGTCGGTAAGCATACTTTTGTGTAAACACAAAGACCTTGTACCACTCTAAATATACGGATTTCAACATACCATATACTTCCTCGAAGTATAAAGCCAGCTGGATATCCCGCTTTGGCGTTGAATTTTTCCCATTTTTTCTTATTTATTCTTCATAAAAGCACCTCACACCTCTCCAATGTTTAAGCAAACAGCCCCAGGCGAATCTGGCCAAACTCCAATGGACCTTTTGTTTACGAAGTACACATATAATGTGGAACACTTCCGCTTATACAGCATTCGACTGAAGTCGTACAATGAAGCAGTGGACCCCAAAGAATTAAGTGGGTTCGATGCTGCACAAATCGTGGCCCGGGCGCCATTCGAGAACTTTGACCAGAACTTTGACTATATCGACTTTGTGCCCTACAGGCTCGAGGACGAAAACGTGAATTTGTTTCCCGAGTTCTACTTTCAATTCAAGAAAGCTTTCTCATACATATCCCCAGAACACTGGGCATATTGCGTGTATGATATCTCCACCTTCCGGTCATTGTACTTTGGCACGGAGCAGGAAATTGGCTATGCGGTGACCCGAGTGGCGGCGGACTTTGCAAAGAAGTTCAAACGGTGTGTTGACTCGTCTCTTCTCAAAGGATACGCCGCTTGCACTTTCACCAGGGACTACGTGGAAACCGAGTTTGCGCCCCGCATATGTGTATTCATCGACAACACATCCCATTGTCGTCGGTTAAGACAGCTTATCTCGGCGGCGCATAAGGGCGACGTGGTTCCATATGTGGAATACCTTATGGCTTACGAGCACCCCGAAGATTACATCTGGTTCCAGATCGCAACCCTCTACTGTTCCCATGCGCAAACAAAGATCCATGATCGGTATATTGAGGAGACCATAGCGACCTGGAAGGAATCAAAGGTGGACTTGATTGGTCAGATCCGGGGATTTGTTTCTGCTCTTGAAGCCGGAGGTCTCATTCGCGGCAAAGGCCAAAAGGCTGGTACAAACCCTGGCAATGCTGGCGTTAATGCTGTTACGAACTCTGGCAATGGTGTTACAAACTCGGGAAATGCCGGCACCAATGTTGTCAACCATTCTATTACTAACTCTAGTACTAATTCTAGTACTAGTTCTGGCAACAACTATAGTACCAGCAATACCAACAACGGCAGCTACTACGGTACTGCCTATGGAACTAACTATGGTACTAATTATGATGCCAACTATGTCACCAACTATGGCAACTATGAAACCAACTATGGCAGCTATGACACCAACTATGACACCAACTATGATACCAATTATGATACCAACTATGATACCAACTATGATGCCAACTATGATACCAACTATGACACCAGCGCCAACTCTGGTACCAAGCCCATTGCTACGGAATCGGGAACCGGTTCAAGACAGAACGAAGGCGCCTCCGAAACACAGAACCACATCCCTACCCCTAACACTCAAACGGATAAGCAGAAGGCCATCAGCTCGCTCCCTGCGCCTCCATTTACGAAGAAGCAAAGGTTCACCAAGGCCCAGCGCAGAGCGCACTACCAAAGATTACAAGCTACGAGAGAGGCCCAAGCCGCCCAGAAGGGACCTGCCATCAAGAGCGAATTCCAAGATTACACGACCGCAACCTTTGCGCCGCCCCAACAGATCAACCCTGTGTGTCTTGACCCAAGATCTACTGAGTACCTCCAGACCACATACAAGAAGCGCAAGTATGGATCTGCTTTCTTGGCCGTTAGAGAACGGCCTCTGGCCAATGAGTCCCGTTCTGATTCCTCGTGGAATGGAGATCCTGCCAACGAAAAACACGGCAGGGGCTAGCGTGGAGTAGTGTCTAGGGTAATGTGGTAAGATCCCCATGCGTTGACCCAAATATTAATTAACTTTTTGACTGGTATCGCGGTAGCTCATTAGTAAGTTGTATCCAGTAGACCGAAATTAGAATCAACTTTGGAAAATGGGGACGTGTAAGTGGCAAGTAGAATCTCAATAATGGTCCCCATTGCAGTTCAGAGTACTACTTAACAGGACACTCCAGACATCTGAAAATTTGGGAATCCACCTATTTAATCATATACGAGATCACTGTTAATCCAATATACCAAGACAGCTATGGAATAAAAGTGTTTACTGGAAGTGTCTGTGGTGTGAACTTTCTGATGTGAAAAGTCTGGTGAAAAAAAGACCTTATGACGCGAGTGAGTATCGGCCGATTGTTGGTAAGTTTGTGTGGGTGGTCAAAATTGATGCTAGACTCTCAGAGTCTAGGTTTCTTTCGGCACTAAAGTTTAAACACTTGATAGCTGTGGGTGTAAGGTATTTGATGATACTATTGAGGATGGTATCATTTACACAGCTGGAACGCTGAGAAGTATTAATTGGTTTAGTGATAGTCACTCTGAATCTGAGCCAGATCTGAAGAGTGTGTCAATTCCCAGTTCTTGCATTATGTGGTGATATCACAGTGAGTTGGAAGTCCATTTTGAAAACGTGGTGTTCTTGTCGACCGTGAATGTTGAAATGGTAACATTGTGTACGCCACTTACTGAGACGTTGTAGATACACAATTGGTTGATTTCAACACCAAGTGAACCGTGAATCATTGTGATTTCAGACACTCGAGGAGGTATTAGTAGGGCCAGCCAACTGGAATGGCCATAGTAAGGAAATATCAAACATCTTCAGATCACCCTCGGACGTCTATAGACACCCGTTCATACAAGAGAAATTAAGAATATTCCTCTTTTTATAAAGCAGATATATTAGTTGGTTTTATGGAATTAGAGTATATCACTCCCAGCGCCCTTCTGATGGTCGAGGACACCTCGTTTTCCCCCTTGAACACCCCTGACATAATGTAATTATCCAACCCGCAAAAGGCGTCGTTTCGACGCTAATGGGCACATCTTTCCCTCCGGAAACAGTCAAACAAGGGATAATTGAATGATTCTCAGAATAACTGTGAAAAAAAAAATGAAAAGGTCATACACTTCGCAAAAAAGTTTACAATATTCCATTGACCCTATTATTTGATTCTCACTAGTAAAAAGACGCATATTTTCATTCCTAGGAGGTGATGCCTATAGACGTCCTAAGGTGGATCTATACATTGACCGAGTCGACGAAATTTGAATACCGTTTAGGGCAATGAAGGCCGAGGCGGGTAACGGGCAACGTAAAACGGGCGACTTCACAGCATTAGCCTCAGTGACTCAGCCGGAGAATGTGCAATAAGAGAGTAAGTGCATCTACGCCAATACGAGGCTGGTGAAGCAGTTATTCGGCGCCGCTCGTATTTGTTAGGATTCCATCAGGGACAACGAACTTTATGTTTTTGTTTTATTTTAAAGTTTTCTGTAAATTTTTTTTTTACATTCTGCTATTACTCTTATTTTTTCTGACTCTATGTGTTTCACTATAAATAAAATAGCCAGTAAGCGAACAATGGAGCGAGCATTGCAGGCTCGCCAATCAGCAAATAAGGCCCTGAGAAAAAAGAGAACGGACGAAAACTAAAGCGAGAGAAGGAGAAAAAGAAGGAAACAGAAACAGAAACAGAAGCTTAATAATAAAATAACAGAACCATAACAGAACCATAACAGAATCATAACAGAATCATAACAGAAACTTATAAAAAAAAAAACACTTTACATTTCACTCACCCAAAACAGAGGCAAATGCCAAGTAAAAAATACTCGCAAAAATCCAAAAAATACATCTTATCTAGAACACGTTGGATTTGTCGTATAATATTTTTCCTTGCCGTTTTTGCCAGCATGTACCTTTTTTTCCTTGCTTTGTTTATTCTCAACCCATGCGTGCAGTCCTTCTCCCGCACAAGAACGCCAGTGTGCGGAGGGGATCTCCGGGCTGAAATGCCCACTAAATGCGGCCTTTTCCTCGGATCCAGTGGATTCTGAGTCAATAGTTCCCATATAGTGTTCCGTCAGAACCGCCATAAACGTGTAATCCCATAATTTTTTTTATGTATTCAAGAGCGGAATGTTGCATTCTTGCCCGGCAAGACCAAAAAGAAAGCAAAAAAATAAAAAGTAGCAATCTACGGCAAGAAAAACTAAACAAAAAACAAAAAAACAAAAAAAACCTGCGAGCCACATTCCCTAGCATCGAACATACCGGATCCGGTTATTGCTGCTGCGATGCAAACCATATCTTTAATAAAAAAAGTACACCACACTGGTGCAGTGACCAACCAGTACGAGGAATTCTCGTTGCCAGATGGGTGATGCTATTGGGTGATAGGGCTGATAGGTACTTAGGGCGCAATTATAGAGCCGTACGGTTGGGCATGCCCTTCCAGCCACACATACCAAAGAGTTGTGGAAGAAGCGCAAAAGATAATTTTTCCAGCATCATTTGAAACAAGAAAAAAAAAAACAATAATATTCATTACTGACACTCAAATCGGAAAGATTAGTAACTGCACAGTGCCAATGGAGGTTGTCAACAGGCTTTTTCACTTCAGATTGTAGACCCCAAAGACGTCGAGACCCCAAATATATTCCCAAATATATATCCAAAAGGCATCCCCAATAGTTCATAAACCATTAACTGTAAAAGCCATGAACTATAAAAGCCTTTATTGTAAAAGCCATAGACGAAAAAAGCCATGGACTGAAAAACCATTATAAAAATATAGTCCATAAATATTAAAAAAAAATGGCACGGTTGCTAGCAGTCACCCCGGCTCTTTTCTTGCCGTGGTATGCCATGGCCATGCCATGTGCGCGATCACGTGCTTCGACATCGTAAATACCGCCACGACTAAAATATCCCCAGCGAAGCGAAAATGCATGGTTCAGGTTGTTAAGAACAGTTTCCGGGTTTTGGCCAGCGTCTAATTTGAACCAAGTTCAAAAACACCCAAAACACCCAGTTTCTAAGAATTGCACCCCAGACGAGACCGAATTTCGAGACCAATTAAATATTCTTCGGGACTGAAGGGGACACTTCTTCCCAATGGAATCCCGCACCAGGATGAGGGATAACAAAAATGCGCATGCAACACGCACTGAATAATCAGTTTCGGTCAGCGCGGTGCGGGAGAAGCCCCCGAAACATGAATATTACACATGGGCGTACGCCACACCACCCGAAATTAGGACGCCCGTAAAAATCACCTCGTTTCAACTTTGGCACTTCAACTGACTCTGTGACAAATTTTGGTACAATTCCGTCGACCCAAGTTTGTTTATCACTACTAGTGTGGGCTGCGATGCCATCGCAACAATTTTGTCAGGTGGTTGGCCTGCATACAGCCCATATTGCCCTGAGTACAGGACCGTTAAAGTGAAACACTGGTATTAGGTATATGGCCCACACCCAATTCAGGGAATTTGGAGGAGCAAAAAAAGAGGCCCGTTTCAACATGTGAGGTTCAAATGACGCTGTGTCAAATTTTGGCCCGATTTCGTCGACCCAGGTTTTGTTCTCGCACCCTCTTGTTTGAGACATTAGTCCTTTACTCATATCCATATCGCAGGCCGTACTGCAGATGGCCACTTCTCTCTAACTGTCTTGAGGAGTCTCAACCAGGTAGTGTTTTTATGTCTTAGACTGGGTATCTTGGGAAGTATTACTGCTAGAGAAAATCTGATTAGACCATAGAGTACACCGCAGTCGGAATAACACAAATACCAATTTTAAGGAGAAACGCACCCAGAAAACTACCCAATTCACTGACCCTTAGAATATATCTAGTTTCCCCTTCCTGCGCGGCGTTGAGTGTCCATGCATGGTCGGGTAAGCGTGCAGCATGGTTTGCGCCTACCTATATACATTGTCTTGGATGGCCTTGCTTTTCATATCGAGTCTTGCATCAAACATTCTCCTTGACGTTTTTTTATTGAGATTTCCCCCCTACATCATTGCCACCGATTTGGTCTGTCGCATTTACCTTCTCTACTTATATATAGAGAGCTGCCCGGGTCTGCTGTATACTTGGGGTTTTTGCCAAATAGGTTAAAAAAATTTACCTTACAAACTAACTGATTACTCAAGTCACCGCATTCACCAACATCTGAAAACACTTGAACCAACTTTTGGAAACACTTGAACTAACATTCGAAAAAACTTGAATATTTGATACTTGATACTTGTTTAACTGTTAACACCTTTTTAACTGTTAATCGATTGCTGCAAAACCCACTGACGTTTACAATCACAGGCATTCTAGCTACACTACCCTCTTTACTTGTCTCACTGGAGACATCTTACTTCGAAACACGAGGACACAAAGACCAAAAAAGCAAGCCCCCGCCGCCTATGTTAGGAATCAGAGAGCTTCTTAACGACCGCACCTCGCCAGAACAGTTGTCGGACGGGTCAGACGACTCGTCTAAACTCACGTCGCGGGCCGGATCCGAGCCCAAGTTGGAGGTCAACACTGCCAACCACAGAATCGATAAACTCTTTCGGCTGCGCGTGCACCCGGCGCTTCTTCGGAACCGCAAGCTCTTGGACATTGCGTTACGGCGAAAACTGGCGCCGAAACGGGCGCTGAATGCCGCCAATTGTGGCCTGAAGCTCCACCGCAAACTGCTTGAAGCAGGCCTCCGTGTGCGCTTGATTTCGGCCCCTTCCATCTACGAAATCTACTACCAACTCATGCCGTTGACATCCCAGAGCAAACACCTTTACCGGGTGGTCGCAGACGAGGAAAAACGGTCGCTCCGCACGCAAAACATCACCTCTGACTTGCTCCAGTTGAGACACTCAGGCGTGCAAAATGCGGGCACCATGTCCGTGCAACCTAAAGAATATTCCCCGGTTAGCCCGTCCAAATCTGCTAGTTACCCTAGTATTTCTAGTAAAGATAGTTATAATGGCAGTTACACTAATGGCAACTACCCAAATGGCAACTACCCCGGGAATGGAAATTGTTCGTATGACGATTCGCCTGCATCGGTGGCCAGCTTCCTACAGCCGGGAAAACTCTGGGGCAAGACCGTGCGCCTCATCGATAACAACTTGGTCAACTTGGCCGGCGTGCCTTCCAAGGTGTTACGGTCACTCACGTACGATAAGTCCACCACCGAGCTGGGCCAGTCTGTGCTGGATAAACCCGAGGAATTGGTGCGTACCTTTAATAACTTGGACACCGCTGTTTCGTCTTTATTCCTGGTACCAAAGTACTCGTTGATCCGCGTGACCAAATCTGCCGCCACCAACAACGAGAGCTCGGGGCTCGTCAAGCTCGAAACTGCCAAGCCGGGCGACCCGGAATTGATTGATGACGGCGAGTTTATAGAGGATATGGTTGCTTCGTTGGGCGAACCCCATCTGCTGCCGTCGAATCTTTTCATCAAAAAGGTGGTGGCCAGACCACGCTACAAGGTGGATATGAAGCTTTACTTTGTTCCCACAGATATCCCCATGCTGTTGTACGTGGACGCACGGTCGTTTGAGAGGGATCTCATCAACGGTGTGATTGACCTCGAGTCCATTCCAGACAGACACATCTGTACCACGTTTGACCCGGAGCCCATCTTGAACACCGTGCGTGGGCTCATACAACAAAGCAACAAGTTCGAGGGCGACTTCGAGGAGAATGTTCCCAACCACATCACGGAAAACCTCCACAAGTACTTCATGCGTCTGCCGAACGATCAGGACAGCGAAAACAGTTCGTCTTCGTCGTCCACGCCGGCGTCGCGCTCGTCGATGTTCTCATCTTCGAACACCTCCGTGGCGTCTTCCGGTTCCAGTGTGACCGGAAAATAATCACCTCACGGTCTCATGGGGTCTCACGGGGTCTCCTACGGGGCCTCCTACGGCCCCTCACGCATACACGCACATTATGACAAGTACCTTTTTTTACCAGTTTGATTTTCTAGCTCAGTTTGTTTTTGCCGTCGCTACGACGCGGCATGGTTGTTATTATTATGATAAGTTTGGGATGGTGTACTTTATCGGAAAGGCTTTTAACGATCTATTTTATGACACATGATACACGAAACACATGATACACGAAAACGTTTCGACTATGTATATGCTTTCAATTGATTTTATTTTAAACAACGGTAACTCGTTACAGTAGCCCTTCTTTACCTTTCTCTACTGTTTTTTTCTTAACTGTTTTTCATTACTTAAATATCCCATAGTGCCAATGCACCCATTAAACACTCAACGAAACGTTTTCCGTGGTGATCATGTCCTTGAAAGGAGCCAAGGCCTCGGCAACGTCCTTGGCAACAAACTTCTCCGTTTGTTGAGGCGCTCTGCCCACAAAAGTGCTTGGGTCCAAAAGCGAGTCCAAGTCGCCCCAGATTGGCTTGAAGTACTCGGTGTTTCTGACTCTCTCGATCAAATCGTTGTCTCCACCCTCTTGCTTGACAACAGCAGACGCTTGGTGAGACAACACTCTGATCTCCTCGTGACAGTCTTGTCTGGAGCCACCCTTCTCGACCATGGCCATGATGATGTTCTCGGTGGCCATGAAAGGCAACTCAGCGTTGATTCTTCTCTCAATGACCTTAGGGTAAACCACCAAACCGGAAGTGATGTTGATCATGGTGGACAACAAGATGTCTGCGGTCAAGAAAGCAGATGGAAGCGAGATTCTTCTGATGGCAGAGTCATCCAACGTTCTCTCGAACCATTGCACAGAGGCCGTTTGGATGGCATCGTTCAACAATCCTCCCAAGTGTCTGGACAAAGAACACACTCTCTCACATCTCATAGGGTTTCTCTTGTAGGCCATGGCGGAGGAACCGATCTGAGACTTCTCAAAAGGCTCTTCGACTTCCTTCAAGTTGGCCAACAACCGGATATCGGTAGCAAACTTGTGGGTGGTGGCTCCCAACGAAGCCAAGGGACTCAACACGTCAATGTCGATCTTTCTGGAGTACGTCTGGCCGGTCACGGGGTACACGTGCTCGAAACCAAGCAAGTTGACCACGGTTTGGTCCAATTCCTCCACCTTGTCGTGGTCACCGTGGAAAAGCGACAAGAACGAGCCCTGGGTACCGGTCGTACCCTTGACACCACGCAAACCCAAGTCGTTTCTGGCTCTGACCATGTTTCTCAAGTCCCACAACAACTCCTGGATCCACAAGGTGGCTCTCTTGCCAACAGTGGTCAATTGGGCCGGTTGGAAGTGGGTCCAGCCCAACACTGGCAAGTCCTTGTATTGCACGGCAAACTTGGACAATCTGTCGATGACATTGACCAACTTAGGGATCAACACGTCGTAGGCATCTCTCAAGAAAATCAAGTCCGCGTTGTCGGTGACGAAACACGAAGTGGCTCCCAAGTGGATGATACCAGCAGCAGCAGGACATGTCTCACCGAAAACGTGGACATGGGCCATCACGTCGTGTCTGACCTTGGCTTCCTCAACAGAAGCAGCCTTGATCTCCTCGTCGGTGATTTGCAAGTGCTTCTCCATCTCGGCAATGGCCTCGTCGGTGATGACACTAAGGCCAACCTTCTTCTCGGCAATGGCCAAGTTCAACCATAACTTTCTCCAGGTGGAGAATCTGTTTCTCAAGGAGAAAATCAGCGACATTTCCTCGGAGGCGTACCTCGACGACAATGGGGTGGAGTAGGAATCGTACGACATGGTTCACAAAAATTGGCGTGTTGGGGTGTGGATGCGTTTTTGCGTAGGGCCGAAATTTAAATCGTGGGGATTTCGTGCTACTTAAATATGGCAGGGTGGTATTAATGAGAAATTAGCCTGCTTGACTCCGAGGAAGTGCGCTTGACTCCGATGCGCGATGGAGATGGGTGTGTGTGTGCAGGATATAGTAATGATATGTTTATGTTTTGGGTGCCGGGTATTTCCTAGGGAATGGGGTTTTTTGGTTTTTTGACTTCTTTGGGTGTGTGTGGGAGTATGTGTGATTATGAATGACGCTTTTTTCACTGTATTTTTGATGTGCTTTGTATGTTTGACTGGGGTGTTGGTGGATGTTGGAGGACCTCGAGGTTGGCCGCACGTGGACGTGCACTGGTCATGTGACCTGGGATCGGATGGTTTGGAAGAAACCACATGGAGTATGATTTGTTTGTTTAAAACAAATTGGCTGGGTATAGATTCAGGGGTGTTTGTTTGGGTGGTGTGATTCCGGTGGAAATCTTATCTGTGGGTTGCTGAATATGAGAACCAAGTATTTTGGACTAGGACGGACTGATTTTGATATTATTCACATGCTCAAAACCTTTGATGTACCGTCTTTGTATAGTGTGGGGGTCATTTAGATGATGTTGCATCGTCTGCAAATGTGTGATATTTCATCCTAGCGAGGAAACATTTTTTGGAAATCAAGGATGTTCTTCTGGTGAACAGGACGCAGATTCATAGTGGGCACAGCACTGGAGAGCAGAATGTCCTTTTTCGTAAGACTGAATTCATGAAACTTTAGAGGAAAACAATCATTGTAAACAATCAGTGTAAACAATCAGTGTAAACAATCAGTGTAAACAATCAGTGTAAACAATCAGTGTAAACAATCAGTGTAAACAATCAGTGTAAACAATCAGTGTAAACAATTAGTGTAAACAATTAGTGTAAACAATTAGTATCAACGACTTGTGTAAAAAGTCAGTGTAAACAGTCAGTGTAAACCATTAGTGTAAACAATTAGTGTTTTCGCTTAATTTGATGACAACGGCGTTATGATGAATTTCATTTCGTGGTTTGTCTCTGGGTGATTGCATCAGGTACTTACCATGATATCATATCCCTTACGATAAGAGTAATTGGGATGTTCTCTTTTCTGGAATGGTTCATCTTGCTGCGTTTGCGTTTTCGTGCAGAGACTTCTCCCTGATTTTCACCTGACCCCTACTATGAATTCAAGTCATGTAATGCACACTGCCTGTATGCCGTGGGCGAGGAAATCTTTCTAATCCCCAAAATAGCTCAAGGAAGAATTTGCCACGAGCTAGAAATAGTATTCAATCGAGATGAAACCATTTCTTAGCACTTCAATGAAATCTCGGGACCCTTATCACACATTCCAATAACTTACCTCAATAAGTGTCCACCCCCTCCTCTGATGAACGCATTCAATAAGATCACATTACTGAAAAACCAACAAAATATTGTTCTTTCACAACGGCATGATAACCGTCATAATAAATAGAACAAAGGAACGCGGTGTTAACGGTCAACCTGCCATAGATAATAAATCACAGGACTCTTACTCATTCGATATCATGGAAATCATGGAGGTGCCCTCATCGTCACTTTCTAGTTGCCTCACACGATTGTTCGAACTAGAGATGTTCCCCACGCCGCGGAACTGGTCTCCCACATTGGCATCGGTGTTTTCTGCATCCTCTTCATTTCGTATAAGCAACGAGTAAACTGCCGTGCGGAAAAGCGTATATACTAGACCAATTTTGCGTTCCAACACGCGCATATTTTGAAGAAGCGCGTGTGCCTGGCCATCCACGGCTCCATTTTCGTTGTGGATAGATGTTTTTAGGTGGAGTTTCTTGATTTCGTCGGAGAGTTTATAGAGCTTGACTGCCAAACTCTGGTACTGCAAAAGCACCTCTGTTTCTAACGGGCTGAGATCGGTTTGCAGAGCAAAATCCGCCTGGAGACACTCGTGTTGCATTTTGAACGGAATTTAGTGACGATATGCGGTGTTAAATAGTGATATTCTAGAAATCTGGTTCTGTTTAAGGAGACCCGAATATGTGCAAAGTTCTTGTTATGGGCCTGGGGCACGCGACGTGTATTGGTATTTCTGCTGTGTGCACACCATCTGGAGGAATTCGTTGATGGTACTTAAAAGAGTATTTAGAGGGAAATTGTTGGAGTATGAGTTGTTCTTTGGGTGTATTCTTTCTGGTTTAGTTCTTTTATGAAAAATTAGTATCGATAATGGAGTTAAAGTTTTAGTTTGTGCATGATTATATTGGGTGATTGTGTATTCACGTGGGTTGCGTCACAGTCTATTATGGGAAATACAGTACAAGCATGGAAGGCCAGAAAGGTTATGAGAATATCCATTTATTGTTTTTTGAAAATGCATCAGACTATTATTGTGATGGTTTGTATTAAACGTTTGTAGCTTTGTTCATACACTTGTTTGTGTTGGAACTTAAATCTGCAGAGAGGCCACCTTGGTCTTCTTGAACCATTCTCACTAAATATGGAACTTTTATCAATGAAGTATCTAATCGAGGGTTTGTCGTTTATCAGTCTCAATAGTAAAATCACAGCCACTAATTAAAGTCCGTTCTTAAATAGTGTGCTGAAATCTGGCAGTCTAGTTTTCATCAGTGGGCCCTTATGGTATCTCTCTAATCAATTAATGTGTTGGTCACACGAAATATAGGGAGGTTACTAATGGAGTCCCCCATCTGAAATTCCAAACTTAATTTACATATTTCTCCGTCAAAGGTAATCCTATAATAGAGTGATGGGTCACCTGAGTTTACCAAAAGAGTCAAGCCTATTGTATTTTATCAAGGCTTTATTATCAGGATCTTGTATCCGGTTGACTAATATGTTTTGTGTATTTCAGTGAACGCCAGTAAAGGTGGCTATCCCATAGGGGGATCGCTGGCTTCATATAGTTTTCGTCTGTAGTTTATATGAGAGACGGCACTCCAGATGGCTAGATTTAGACGAGAACAATAGAATAGGTCGAGTCCAGTTATGGGCTAGTCGAGCAGTATCAGGTCCCTAACATGTATACTCAAATTTTCCCTTTGAATGAAATGGTCCAGTTGGAAAGACTTTTATTGATCTATAAAAATTAATTATAGTTTCAATTGATATTTCCATCACCATAGTCCTCATTTAGGATCAGTCAAGGTGACGTATGTGCCCATTATTTTTCTTTCTTTGCTAATATTGCAGGATCGAGAGTTTCTCCACGACGATCTTGTTTGAGGTACTCGTAGTAATTTAAAATAATGAGGACCATTTAAAATTCCTTCTTTTGTGATAATTATTGTTTAGTCAACCCCGAGAAGGACTTCTAAAGAAGGTGGTTCCTAAAGATTACCAGTTCGAGTAATTTTAATTAATTCTAAAAAGACAAGGAAAACAATAATTCTGTAATTTAAAGCGAGAAAAAAAAATTAACAAAAAAAGATAATAACCACCATTAAATCCAATTTGAAAAGTATTTAACTTCTAGACACCACAAAACAATACTATTCTTCTCATTCACACACCTAAGTTTTTTTGTGACATCAAATCTAGATTAAATGTTATTCCTCCCTAAAACAGAACTCCATATGGAGATCCACCTGTCAAGTTGGCTAAGTGCCCTGTTCATGCACCGAACAAATCGGCACGGCGCGCAAAGAATGCCCCGTTATAGCGATACAGTGAAGGCCCAAGACAGGCTTTAACATTCCGAAAATACAGCGAAGTATTTCTAGTTTTTTATGATTTTAGCTTAATGGGGTAGTTATAAATGTTTTGGCCCGGATCGAACTCACAAATAAAAAAAAGGAGACATTCTCCAATAGCTACTGATTAGTTATACTTACCAACATTAGAGTTCCCCTTGGAAAGTTCCACCCATAATGGGTGGATCCCAGTTTAATGGTTAGTGTTTCGAATTTAATAAATACACCAACAAAATGGTTCTGGGCTATGATGATTAGAAAAAACTAAAAACCCAGAAGATTCATAAACACATGTCGAATCAATATGGCACTCATACTAGACCTATGATGACTTTCGCGAAGGGTTCTTGAATGGAATCAAGGCTTACATTCGGTAGTCTGCAACTATATAACTTCCATACAATAAGAACCTTGAAACTTGGCAGTACGCAAACTAGTCCTCCATATAGAAATTACTAACACAATTAAAGAAAAAAAAACATATTTTCGAGGAAAAAAAATCGATGAATATATTTCAGAGAAAAATCTTATGTCATTAAAGCATGTGGTGTTTGTTCTCACTCGAATAACACACCAAGGTATTATGGTGCGACATATGTCCTCAGCCATAATAGAATCACTAGACTTTTGAATAAATTTAATTCCCAAATTCCGAGAATTCTCAACAAAAAGCCTATTTTCTGGGAACACATTCTAGTTACAGACACTGTCCTATTACTATAACGGGGACACTGCACATGGACGCCTAAGAGGCACGGGTGCACTCCCCCATGACAGCAGCCAAAGAGCAATGCTCGAACCAGGCCAAATGTAGGAATATCTCAAGGTAGTGATTCTTCTTCTACTTGTAAAAAGTCGAAACCCCCCAAAAAAACACTCAAAAAAATCGGAAACTTTCCGTCGACAAAGCACAAACCTCACCCAATTGACATCAATTGCCTAGCCCCAACCGATTGGCAAAATGTCGTCTCCTAGTGCGCAAGCAGGCCCTAAGGCCCCAGCCCCAGAAGGTAAACATACTTGGAGCTTGATGCTGGTCGTTTGCTCGTGAAAGAAGGAAAGGGGTCTGTGTG
>JAJMIV010000024.1:0-51728 GCA_030563445.1 Metschnikowia gruessii
TGCGGTTGGCGGGCCGGTGCTGTGATGATGCATTGGAGGTGATGACCGCATGGAATTTCTGGTTTTTGTGCTGTGCCCAGATCCCATTTGAGGTAGTCACTGTCAATTCTATAGTGCACTTCTGGAGAGACGACTACTCGGCTGCCATTCCTTTGGCCGTGCAAGTATTGTTGTACTTTCTCATCAATATCTTTGGGGTAGCCATATATGGCGAAGTGGAGTTTTGGCTCAGTTTGGGAAAGGTCATTTTGGCCTCGGGACTAATCCTTTTTACGTTTGTCACTATGGTCGGAGGAAACCCACAACATGATGCTTTTGGGTTCCGGTACTGGAACGACCCGGGCCCCATGTTTGTGGCGTATCACGATGGGGCACTTGGAAGGTTCCAGGGCTTTCTAGCGTGTCTCATTCGGGCAACTTTCACGTTTGCCGGACCCGAATACATCTCGTTGGTAGCCAGCGAAACCATTAATCCACGCAAAACACTTCCGTCTGCTTATAAACAAGTTTTCATCCGCTTGACGTTATTTTTTCTCGGCGGAGCACTTTGCGTTGGGATCCTTGTTCCATATAATGATCCTCTCCTTTTGAAAACTTTGGGCACAACTGCTCCAGGAGCAGCAGGCTCGCCGTACGTGATTGCCATGCAGAACATGGGCATCAGGGTGTTGCCCGATATAGTGAATATTCTTTTGGTCACGGCCGCCTTCTCCGCAGGAAACTCGTATACTTACTGTTCATCCCGAACGTTGTATGGGTTTGCGCTTGACGGATATGCGCCCAGGTTTCTTACCGCAACCACCAAATCCGGTATCCCAATGTACTGTGTAATGATATCGTTGTGCTGGTCACTAATATCGTTTTTACAATTGGGCGAAGGTTCGGCCGTGGTGCTTGACTGGATCATCAATCTCATCACCTCGTGCCAACTAATCAATTTTACCATCTTGTGCTTTGTGTATGTGTTCTTCTATAGGGCATTAAAAGCCCAGAGTATTGATCGTCTGACACTACCTTTTGTGGGATGGTACCAACCGTGGCTCGCCATTATTGGCGGACTGCTTACCTTTATTATGATCTTTGTGGGCACTTACGAGACGTTTCTTTCCGGACAATGGAGCGTGTCGTCATTCCTTTTCTCGTACTTGATGATATTCATCGATATTGCCATTTTCGTTGTGTACAAAGTTGCGTTCCGCTCGAAGTGGAAATCCCCACACCTGGTGGACTTGGTCACTGGATTAATGGAAGTTGAACAGCACGAGGAGATGTACTATGCGCAATTGGCTGCCAAAAACAAACTCAATGCTGATGGCCAGATCAAGAGAAGTTTCTTTGAGCGCGTATGTATTGTGCTTTTCGGTAGCGAAATGACATAGATTAGGGGGTGGTATTCTAACAATTTGATAAGCTTAAACATTGTTGAAGTTTGGTTTTATGAGTGTTCATGTTTTGAAATCACTGAACAATAGGTCTCCAGGGGGTTAAACTTCAGAGATGAAATAGTCCAATTAACTGAATCCGAAGACTCCAAGACTTCGAAGCGCCAGTGTTGTCAACTATCCCAATGCCTCAAATATACTTGACTAGAATATATTATCCAAAATCGAGTTTATTCAATGTACCAAATGAGCTTTATTCATGAAGCGCCCAGGAAGGCGCAGGTAGTGTTGCTCCAAGTACATAGCGCAATATTAATTTTACATTACTATTACGGCGAAAATCAGCGTGACATCGGCATTTTAAGCTGTAAAGCTTTTCTTGGGGCTGTAAGAAGAACCTAATGGAGAGTGTCAAGTGGGATCCAATGGGGCATTGACAGGCAAACCTACCTTATAAGAGTTAACTACTCACTTGCCACTCCAAAGGTTTTTCGTTTTCAAACTGTCTGCTGAAATTCCTGAATAGCAAAGGTAATTATGTCTTGAAAAGGCTCACTAAATTTTCACCAGCCTAAGTCTTTGCAAAAGCTTCGTGATAAACTAATGACTTGCGATCGTACTAGGAACTTACCAAGAGGGACTAACGCTAAATTAGTCGCACGACCATCCTGCTGGTACCATAAATGGACCTATAATCGTATCAAAAATACAAGAGTTTCAGTGTTGAATAACCTCGTATCACCCCATGTCTTCTTCGCGTGATCCAATGAAGTCTTACCCGATTCACCAACGGTCACTATCAAGATATCATATTCATCTGTGAAAACGCACCACTATTGATGAAGCTCCCGCATTTTAATCTTCTCAGTGGTGAAGGATTCGTTTCTTCGATACTAGCTTTCTTGGGTGTCATAAAAGCCAAGAACATAGAGAGCGTGGGGACCGAAATTGAGCTATGTATTGTCGAATTTCGTTCTAGTTGTCGCCGCCTAGTTTTTTACATATATCGAATCGATATATTAGGATATATTGTTTTCCGTGAAAGACGAGTCTTGACTTTCTTTATTCAGTGTGATCATGGATTGATCTTCATCATAGCCTGAGACTTGAGGCGAGTCTGCCAATTCTGAGTCAGGGCGCAAACCGGAATTCGGCCCTGAACTCATAGAAGTGGGTATTGTTCCCAGAGAAGGAAGCAAAGGTAATATCACTTAGTTGAGATAATGAACTGCGTGCTGTTTTGGGTATTTATGTACGAACAAAAAGACTCAAGACAGTGATGTTGAAACCAGCGTAAAACGGCGTAATATTTATATTACGTTGATACTACCATGTGGAAATCCAATACGTTT
This sequence comes from Metschnikowia gruessii, assembly GCA_030563445.1. Taxonomy (NCBI): domain Eukaryota; kingdom Fungi; phylum Ascomycota; class Pichiomycetes; order Serinales; family Metschnikowiaceae; genus Metschnikowia; species Metschnikowia gruessii. The sequence goes on from JAJMIV010000024.1 coordinate 2,735, forward strand.
GAACAAAACTTATGGCCCAAAGAACGGCAATATGCAATAAGCCAAAGAAATTCACGACAATCAGTATACATATGATTCCAACAGTTAAGCTCCATACGCGATTTTCCATATTGCTCAAAAGCAGCTCAAAAATATAATTACGAAACAATTATGCCCACTGTTGGCCCACCCGTTTGGCGCCGCGCGTGGGTGTCAGGCGGAGCGCTCAGTGGCTTTTGTAGACCCAGACTTGCATCTGTAGTCCTCCTGCTTTACCCTTCTTTTTCAGATCCCCTAAAATATTATATACACTGGATCGTGTATCCCACCAGACCCAAAAGTTCAATAACAAAGTTATCAGCCACTTTTTATAATAAGTTGATGGAATGTTTTTGGGTTGGGGCGACCGCTGGCGCTACCTTTATGGCTCTACGGCTCTACGGCTCTCGCTCGCACCTTACCTATACGGATGAGCCCGCACCATAGCAACTGGTTTCCTTGCAGGCAGCGAATAGAGCGAATTGGTCTGGGCGTGCTGACAGCTCCGCGCAACGAGGGGCGCCAGATGTCAGGTGCCGTGCCAGGTGCCAAGCGCCAGGTGCCAAGCGCCAGGCGCCAATTACAAGAGTAACTCAAAGCGGGCGCCAAATCAACTGGCCCGCCAAAACTGGTCCACCAATAGTTGCCAACTAGGGCGGCAAAAAAAAATACCCTCGATAACTTGGGGCGGGAATCTTCCTTTTTATATTCCGCTTTTAGTACCTCCTGATTATTGATAAATGCATGACACAAACACAGAATTCATACCCGTGGCATGCTGCAAAAAACGTGAAAATCCACCGACTGAAGGTTGTCGGTTTTTTCGCCCTTTGCGGTGCCCGCATTTTTCCATGACAAATCCTTGAGGCCTGTTCGAGAACACTTTCTCAACGCTTAGCCGAGTCCTCTATATGGGATCTCAATATGGAAAATTGAGGCCACCCGAAAAAAAGTATTCAAAATCTGGACCCCCCTGAAAAGTCAGCCAGTTGGACTTATTCCGTTTTTTCCGGAAATCGACCGACTTTATATCGCCAACCTCTCAAAATCACCAAAATTACCCTAACCACCCAAACTACCCAAACGATAACAATCGAAGGGATAAAAAGATTTTCCCAAAACCAATAGATCAACAATTCAAGGATCGAAAAAATTAACTGCGCTCTTTTTTCTCTGGCCACCCGTACCGGCTATATTCGTCCACGCATTTTCCCCAGTGGTTTGCTTCAAGTCAGCTGTTTCCTTCGAAGAAGCACCCATTCCAAACCCACTCCATCCAGTGGCTCCAGACTTACCGTAAAAGCAAACCAGTGCCTTTTTTCGCAGGTTATCTTTATCTTTTCTTGGACCCTCGTGAGAACCCCAAGAAACTTTTCTATCTTCAGGAACCACAACTCGAAAGCACATGTTGTGGGAAATACAGAGGTACTGAAGAGCTGACCAGATCTGAGAAGTTGAATTCTACTGAAGAATAAAATATCCCCCCAAAAAAAAGAACCCAGAAACTACTCCCAAAACCCCGAAAATCCGCTCTCTTCTAAAATCCACCGATTAAGCCAGCATTAGCTTGTCCCATATAAATGTGGTTACCCTTTCTACAGATGGATTCATCACCAGGTTCCCTACTACTAAATCTCACCGAACGGACGGTGGGTGACCAGCTGATGCAATTTACTGCCCACCAAAACTTGTGTCTTAAGGCGGTCGCTGTGGCGTCATCTTTTATTTCCATCAATTTGTGCCTTGTGGCCATCTACATGTTTTTGGCAATCGACCCCAAACGGTTGGTTTTCCGCCACCAGTTGATTGCATTTTTGATTTTTTACGACTTGTTGAAAGCAGTCGTTCTTCTTCTTTTCCCCGCCAGAGTCATGGTCGACGCCTCGTCATCTGCAAGTGACCGGTTCTGTCAAGTGGTGGGGTTTTTTACCGCCACAGCCACCGAAGGCGCTGACTTTGCAATCTTGGCATTTGCCATCCACATTTTCTTGCTCATTTTCAAGCCCAGTCTAAGTGTCAAGGTCAAACGTACAAACCACGTGGAAGGTGGCCTCTATATATTCAGATACTACGTCTACGGGCTTTCTGTGGTCATTCCATTGGCCTTGGCCAGTTTACCTTTTATAGGCCGAGGCTACGAATCGTTCGTGACTTGGTGCTACTTGCCGCAAAAGCCCTACTGGTATAGGGCTGCGTTAAGTTGGATTCCCCGTTACGTGATTGTCGTGGTCATTTTGGCCGTCTATGCGCTGATCTACATCCACGTTTTACGCGAATTCCGGGTATTGGGAGGCGCATTCTCAAAGTTGCATCGTCAAAAGCTGGGAATGACACTGAGTTCGGCCCAAGACTCGAAACCGTCATTCTTTTCTGCTTTTGCGTTTTTCCTTCGAGATGTGCGGGCTTTTTTCTTCCCAAAGTATCTTTCTACAAGGTGTCCGGAAGCTGACGCCGACTCTGCTTCCACCGACTCAAACTCAAATCCAGAGTCATCGAGCGATGAAAAGAAAACAGAATCGCCCGAGTCGCCCGGTTCACCTGGCGGGCCACGCGACTTGGAAAACACTTTGGGCAATGCAGACTTCCAAGCTGCCAATCTAGAAAACTTCAAAAAACGCCAAAAGGCAATTGAAAAACAAATGAAGTCGATCTTCATTTACCCTATTGCATACATATCAGTGTGGATTTTCCCATTTATCTTGCACTGCACTCAAATTCTGTACGAGGAACACCACGGCCCAATTATCTGGCTTAATTACTTAGGTGCCATCATTCAGCCGTTGATCGGCTTTGTTGACTCTCTTGTGTTTTTCTACCGTGAGCGACCATGGAAGCATACCATGATGAAAAACTTTGAAAAGGAGAATGCGGGGAAACTTGACTTGATACTAACTCCGGGAATCAGCCCCGGTCAGATTCAGCCAATCAGCGCCTCTCCAAAAAGTATCAGCGCCTCGGTGGCTTTAAGCATGGATGTCGACCTAGATGAGTACCCCAAATGGAGACGTTTCATGTCGAAGTGCCGGTTTCCGTTGATGCAACTCCCCACCGACGACAACATCGCTAAGTTTCAGGCGAAGCACTTAAAAAAGAGAAACAAAATCGCAAAAGCCCTTGCCAAGAAAGCAAACGAGCAAGGACAAGACGTCCAGCCCGTGACAGGAATCGATGATTTGCAGGCAAAGCACGATTTCTCCAACTTGTTGACCGGTAGTAACTTTACTAATGATAAATGGAACAAGTTTGAAGGGTACACTCTCAGCTTCAAGGAAGACAGCAGAAAACCGTCGGTAAGTTCGGGCAATCTATCTGGCAATTTGTCTGGTGGAGAGCGTCGCGGCAGTGTGGCTACTATCTCGAACAAGTCCGCCAAATCTCGCCGTATCTCGGTGTTTGAAGGACAAGACCCCATTCCAGAGGAAGCTTCGTACGTGAAGAGAAACTCAAAAGCAACGAAGCCACCCTTAAAATCGGCTCACGACATGGACCCAGTTGAAGATGAAGATGAGCTTGATATCCTAGACTTTTTGGGGAGACCTCCAAAGTGAGCGGGTTACTTTCCTCGTGGGTTTAAGGGCGAATGGTCGTCATGGGCACAAAACAAAAGGAGTATATTGAAGTATAGAATGCTTTCAAGTATCTCCAAATCAGTCTCTTGGGAGTATCATAATACATAATGCAATAATAAAGGACACCCAGAAGGGGAGACATTTGGACCACAATCACGGTGAAGTAGATCCTAGCTTTGAAGGGCCAAAGAGGTGGGTGGGTAGAATTATAACAGTGGTTGAATCCTCAAATGATGATGACTGTTGATACATGACACCAACTAAATTTGTTTGATCAGCAGGATGAAGGGCATCCATTAGTATGAACAAAGATTGCAATGTATTTTTACTTATTACTTTAGTACTAAATATTACGATTCATCACGAAAAACCGTCGTTGATAAAGTCGTTAACAGAGTATCTGTAAAATTCCCACCTCGCGTAGTGTCACAGCTCTCCTAGAATTTTAAAGTGGGTGTAGTCATTTAGTAAGTTAGTCCTGGTGATTGGTCTGAAAATTGTTCTGTTATACTATTGGTATGTTATACTATTGGTATGTTATACTATTGGTGTGTTATATATAACTGTTTTTTCGTTAGTTTTAATCACCGACAATGAAACTTCACTGCAAACTCCATTTACACGTTCTATTTAATTCAGCCAGTTTGCAAATATTCATCCAAATTTTTCATCATTTCGATAGTATGTGCAAGCAGAAGTTGACTAACTATTTCATCAGGAACAATTTGGGCATACCAAAAACAAGTAACAAGTAACAAGTTTTTTGTTTTTTGTTTTTTTGTTTTTGACACATTTTAAAGGGGCGGTTGTTGCATGACCTCAATACACACTGAATACTAAAGAAAATTATAGAAAAAATGCCGGACCAGCTCCCATATCCCGATGTCCAACCACGGGTTCACCCACGCTGAAGCTCATCAAAAGTACAGCTTCTTGGTACATCCCTGTTAAAACTCACACTCCTCTATCATCAACCGTTTATATTCGTCTGTACCAAGAAATTCCTCATTTATTTTCCTAAAGCGGAAAAAAATGGTAATGCGGAATAGGAAATTAATGACGTTCGTACGAGTTAGAAAACGCGCAACGTCCAGAGGATTTGACTACACAGACTAGGCAATTTTCAGTGGACTGCTATGATAATTTTTGGAAAAAACTATTTACTAAGTAACTAAGGATAGTAGTTACGAAATGATTCATTAAAATCTAAGCATTCCAGTCGGTAGTGTGTTTTGGTGATTAGACACTTTGACTACTTGGTCGATGTCGTCACTGGACATAAGGAAAATTTGTTGGCTAGCTTTTTCAGCTGTACAGGAATAACCGCTTAGAAAACATGGTGGGTCAACCTGATCGTTTGATTTATGGAACTCACATTGCCAATCCGCTATACTCTTACGGATACCATAATCACTAAGACAAACTGATCAACTTGGGAATTGCATACTCACAGACCCGACACTCAGTGATGCGTTCCAAGTAAACTATTTGGGTTTTTACACTATATCATGCTTTTCCCCGTGTTTCTTTTATTTTGCGTCGCTTCTCGTTTTCTTTTTTATTGTGAAACTTTTCTTTTTATATGCTTCTGTGTACATTTTTGGAACTTTCTTCTTTCTTGGCTCACCACAAGTATATGCCTCCTTGATGTAAGAGTAAAGGGATACCACATAATTATACTTTGGAATCTCAAAGGAAACTATGAAGGGGGCCTTTATGAATGAGGAAAGTTTTTGGAAACATTTGGGAAACTCTTGGCTGCGTACACTTAAAGGCTGTCATATGGTCTATCTTGATGACAGCAGTCTGATGGCATGGAGAGAAAACTAGGGAACAAGAAAAAAAAAAAAACAGATCGTGTTGATGAGCGATTGCAGAACTCATAAGTAAAAAATATGTGTATTGATACATGTGCAAATACTTCTGGCAATACTTCTGGAAATATTCGTGGGTCTTCTTGAATTCATTGCAATTCCTGTGCATTCTAGTTCTACGCTCACTTTCCCTACTAATCAATACTATTAGCAATATTATATACATCAGTTCTTGTTCATGTTCATATTCATCGGTCATATACTCTATAGTCTACAGCACCTGGTCTCAGACTTTTGCAACAAATACCTCTTCGGGCTTCTTCGAGTCTACCTCACATTCTTCCTCATTACCACCAATATCTTCCTCATATATGGTATCTCTATCCACATCAAAGTCTGCGCCTCTGTTTTCGGGGCCCAAAAAGGTCATGATCAACACGTACCCGAACACACACGCAATGAAAATGCTCATCACCTTGGAGTAATCATATGCATCCTCTCCCGATTTGGTCACAATGGGGAATCTCTCGCCGATGGTGGACTCAATAGTTGAGGAAGCAGAAGATACCAAGTTTCCTAGTTGGTAAGATAAGCCCACCACCAAGGCTCTGTAAGCTGGAGGAGAAAGCTCCGAGAGGAAAATAGGAACCACTCCCCACGCGCCCTGGACTCCCGCTTGCATGAAAAACGCACCAGCATTGATTGCAGAGCTCGTCAAGTATGCCCATGGGTAGATCATGGCTGCACCCAAAATGACTGCACACATGATGGTCAATCTCCGCCCAATAAAAGTAGAGGCGTGACCACAAACGGTTCCACCGAAAATAGCGCCCAAATTTGCAACTGCATTGGTTACAGTTGATCTGTCCTTGCCAAACTCAAGTTGTTTGGAGAGAAGTGTGGGGTATAAGTCCTGGGACCCGTGGGACATGAAGTTGAAGCCCGCCATCAACAATACACAGTAGATCATGGTGAGCCAGTACGTTTTGAATACCCGCTTAGTGTCGCTGCTGAGTTCGTACCACTTGAGATGTGAATTGAGCTCTCTTTTAGCCTCAGTATCGGCCCTTTGGCGACGGTACGTGTCTGTCTCTGGGAGACACAATCTCCACACAATAAAGAGCACGGGAGGACACGCAGCGAACCAGAACAACGCCCGCCAGCCGTGTTTCGAGTTATCAGTGATGGCTCTATTAAAAATAACCGCCAAAAGGTATCCAAAAGCATAACCTTCCTGGAAAATTCCCGATAATACACCACGGCATGCCACCGGTGCATCATCCAAAGAAGTGGCCAACGAGAACCCGTAGACTCCACCCATGGCAATTCCGAAAATCGCACGGACCCCTAGAAACTGCTCGTATGTCTTTACAAAACCAGTTCCAATCTGTAATACCACCAATAAACTCAAGTTAATCACATACGGCCATTTGCGACCGTACCGGTCTCCCCAGTATCCAAAAAGCAATGCACCGACCGATCTTAACATGAGAACTAACGTAATACCCCAGGTGATGTCCTTGACACTTTTTCCAAACGTTTCTGCCATGTGGCTGGCATTTAAAGACACTGCAAAGAAGTCCACCGAGTCCCAGGTCCAGGCTGCAAAACCCATGAGAAAAAAGTTCCAGTTTCTCCACGTCATGTGTTTTAACTCGCCAAATGGGTTGAGCATCTCGCCCCATGTGTACTGAGATCTCTCCTCCTTGGACACAAAAAGAGTTGAGAATCTAGTGGAAAAGTATTTCTTGATGGATTTAGAAGTTAAAGATGGAGGTTGGGTTGCATTCTTATTGTGGGTCCGGATCAACTCCGAGTGCACGGAAGACGTGAGAGAATGCGACATTTTGTGATACTAACGGTACAACTAAACGTTTCAGAATAAATGTCTATCTGAAAAACAAAAAGTAGAGGAATAGATCGGGAAAATCCCCCGTATTTATACTTATCCAGAGCCATGGACCTGCCCACCAATATTCGGCCTTTGCCCCAAAAAAAAGTCCGAAGCAGTATGCACACTACCCCAAAGGACGCGATTGAGTCTTGGGTGTGTGCAGTCTGAGTCATGGCTCGACAGTTGTAAAACATGTTGGGTGTAGGGGCATGCAGGAGAGTGCACAGGGGCAGCATATGACTCCGCTTTCCGCGGGTCGTGTGGGTGGCCAAATGCAACCTCGACCTAAAGCCTCCCGGATGAAGAATCCCCCTCCCGGGATTGCCACTCCAGGAAAAAGTTAAAACGTGAGATGGTATCGTATTTGTTCCCCACATCAATTAAAAGACTAAACCTCCGGGACATTTTTTTATTTGTTTAAAAAATGTATTGTGTTAGTTGATGATTTTCACGATCCGGCTTCGGCCGCCGTCGGCTGACTCATGGGACGTGCGGCGTGGCTTCGGAGATTGAACTCCGAGGGGTTTGGCAATGTAACATTCGATAGGCTAATCCGGGGGAAATGTAAAATGTAAAATGACGAATTTTCAGAATGGCGATTTTTTTCACTTGCTCCGCGGATAAGGTTGTTCTGGATCTCTGTTATTTTTTTCTATATGTAATAGGTTATTTCTCCCCACTCCCGGAGGTCTGTTTTTCTCCGGGGTAGTCCTAGTGTTTTATACATGTGGTGTTTGTGGACGTGATATTTATTTGGCTACCCCAGGTTTTTGGGAGTTTGTAGGTAAGTTAAAATTTGAATAGAGTATTTTTCTCTCGGGCCATTCTGAGCACATGAGTCAATTCGAGCACACGATTATTTGCTCGCAGGAGAATTTCAGCGGTGTACCGAACTAATGGATTGCCCGATGACGTATTCACTATTCACTATGGGCAATGATAGGCCACATATTATTTCAAAGCAGGAGAGATAGGTTTTATGATTTATTAATGTTTTTCAACCAGGTAAGTACTAAGGTAGTTTTTTTCCACGTTTTTTCCTCTTCCATGTGTGACGGTGAGGTTCAAGATTTGTGGGGAAAATCAGTACTCTCAAGAATCGCAGAACCGCATTTTCCATAACCCCAAAATAACACCCAAGAAGTAGCCCAAACTGATACCCAAGAAAAAGCCAAAATAATGGAAGGTGTTTTCATAGTCACAAAATGTATTGCCTAAAGACACTTGGCCCACCATATACTTCTGGGAAAGTTTAATCGAGGGTTTTGTTTAACTTGTGGGAGTATAATATAAACCCCGGCGATACTGGATTGCGGGGAAAATCTAAAGATATTCAAACATGGAAGGAATAAGGACGAAGATCTGAAACCAAAAGGAAGCATGCTGGACCTTCAAAGAGATGTAAGCAACCTATGTCAGCAACCTTCAATATGTGAAGAAAATTTGTACTGAAAATCAACACATGAGATCTATATAATTCCATACCAGCGCCTAACTGGTCTCGGAAATTACCCTATGTTTTCCGATCCTAAAACCTGTCAATATAGCCCCACCTTTCGTAAACCACATAATTTTCCTTGGGTCGCTTATAAGCGAGAGGACTTTTTACGTGCGGGGGTATACACATTCGCATAACAAACAGAGAAGCACTAGGTTAATAGTTGCGGGTGGGGGATATACAAGAATTATTTGCTTAACGCTGACTTATGTATCGTGTGAGCCCGGAATTAGTCACTTACTGGATCAGTGATGGAGCGAAAAAGTATGGCCCGTTTAGGTAGGTGGGGTTCACTTTTGCTGCACGTAATTTACGTAGCGTCACATGGAGATTTCACTCTGGAAGATTGAAAGGCAATATCATATAACGGATTGGATAATAACATAAACATAAATCACCGAGGCTATCGTTTGAGTAATCTACTAATTTGTGGTTCTCTGTAGAACCCCAGGATAACATTTGCTCAATATTCGCACTAAATGCGACCAATATCCTTAATGTCTGGCTACACAAGCGGATACCGATATCCACTTGGAAACTACAAACCCAGGGATGATAATAAAGACTACCAGAATAAATGACTTTCCATAAATTGTAGGTCATCCTAGACTCTTTCAAAAGCTACTCTACATGAAATAAACAGAAAAGCTTTAAACCAAAGTAATTCATTTATTCCGATATATCTTCATACTCTCTAATGTAAACCTCGCCAACAAATATCCAACAACCTACACTTTTTGAAAATACACCTCTTCCACTTTCACCAAGTCGCTCTTGATATCTTTACTGTCCCTCTCTTCGTCACCCAAGATCGCGTCCCTATCAACTTCAAAATCAGCACCTCTGTGCTCAGGCCCAATAAACGTTATAAACAAAACATATCCAAATACGCAAGCAATAAAAATACTCATCACCTTTGAGTAATCGTAAGCTGGCTTGCCGGATTTGGTCACAATGGGGAATCTCTCACCAATGGTTGACTCAATAGTTGAAGAACTCGCAGATATCAAGTTTCCTAATTGGTAAGACAACCCTACTACCAAAGACCGGTAGGCGGGTGGTGCAAGTTCCGATAAGTGAATAGGAACTACTCCCCAAGCTCCCTGAACAGCTGCTTGCATGAAAAAAGCACCCGCTGTAATTGCTGGACCCCTTAAGTATGCCCATGGATAGATCATGGCTGCACCTAAAAGCACTGCAAAAATCACAGTCAAACGTCTTCCTATGAAAGTTGACGAGTGGCCGCAAATAATTCCGCCCACAATTGCACCCACATAAGCCACACAGTTGGTAACCGTTGACTGGTTTGGACTAAACCCGAGCTCCTTATCGAGAAGTGTAGGGTATAAGTCTTGCGACCCATGTGACATGAATGTAAAGCCTGCCATTAAGAACACACAATAGATCATGGTGAGCCAGTATGTTTTCAATACTGTTTTGGTTTCCACACTTAACTGGTACCACTTGAGATGAGAATTGGCCTCTCTTTTAGCTTGCGCGTCTGCTGTCTGTCTTCTGTATGTTTCTGTTTCTGGAAGAGCTAATCTCCATGCGATCAAAAGCACAGGAGGACATGCCACAAACCAAAACAAGGCCCTCCAGCCGTGAGGCGAGTTATATGTAAGCGCCCTGTTCAATAGCACAACAATAATGTATCCGAGCGCGTACCCTTGCTGGAAAATACCTGATAAAACACCACGACACTCAACAGGCGAGTCTTCGATGGAAGTGGCAAGTGAAAATCCAAAAATGCCGCCCATGGCAATTCCAAAAAGTGCTCTAACAGCCAAAAACTGATGGTATGTTTGAATAAAGCCGGTTCCAATAAGTAACACAATCAAACAAGCGAGATTAATTATATATGGCCATTTGCGTCCATACCTGTCACCCCAATACCCAAAGATTAATGCACCCACAGGCCGCAACATAAGCACCAAAGTGATACCCCAAGTAATGTCCTTGATACTGACATGAAGCGACTTAGCTAAATGGCTGGCATTGATATTAACCGCCACGTAATCTATCGAATCCCAAGTCCAAGCTGCAAACCCCATAAAAAAGAAGTTCCAGTTGCGTAACGTCATGTGTTTCAATTCGCCAAAAGGGTTGAGCATCTCGCCCCATGAGTACTGGGACCTCTCCTCCTTGGACACAAAAAGAGTTGTGAATCTAGTGGAAAAGTACTTTTTAATGGATTTAGAAGTTAAAGATGGAGGCATGGTTGCATTGTTATTGTGGTTCCGAGTAAGCTCCGAGTCACCGGAAGAGGTCATAGAATGAGACATTTTGTGGTGCTAAAGTTCCGGGTTTTTTGGATGTGTGAATAAATAAGGATTTAGAAAAAGAGAAAAAAAGATCAGACCCGGAAAACATCGTGCCTTTTTATACTTATCTACAGCCATGGGCCCAACCCAATATTCGGTATTCCCAAAAACTCCGAGACTATATGCATTCTACCCCAAATCTTGAGTCCTGTCTGTGTGCAGTCTGAGTCATATGTCGACACATGTAAACCATCGTGAGTGCAGGAACGTGCACAGTAGGATAAAGATAAATTCCTCATCCGGTGTATCCAGTATGAGTTTTTTGGTGTAGTGCGAGATATGATGTAGTATCCTTTTTTGAACTTTAGGTTTTTCGGCTCTGACTCACACATAGCTGCTTATGGTCACCCGAAAACGTCGACAAACTCTTCCTGTTTTTAATGTCTTTTCTCACTGGAAAGTCTTCAGGGGACTTAATGGTATCGTAAGTTAGCATCTACATAAATTATCTTACGATATCATTCTGATATATATTCTATCATAAGCTACAGCCGTCTTATATAAAATTGCCTTAATCCCAGGACTACTCACGAGTGTCTATATTGACAGATCCTACCCAAAATTATCCTTGTGAGGCCACGTTCCTGATACAGCCCCTTAAAGGATCAGGCCTCCATATACGATTATAGTAAAGTGTTTCTACACCGTCTTAACTCCCTACGCATATGACTCCACGTTCCGCGGATCGCGTTGATGACCAAATGCAATGTCCCGGATGGCTCGGCTCAAGCCTGCCGACCAGGGAAATACCGCACCAGAAGTGCCAATCCTGGGAATGCTAATAGTTCAGAAAGTGTGTGAATATTTCCCCACAAACATTAGCAGAGAGTGGCGTTTGTTTTGTGGTGCTTTCCTAAGTGTTTTTGGCGATATTTTCGCGTATTTTTGCGTGAATTTACGTATTTTTCATATTCTTCACGGTTGTTTTTCACTCTGACTTGCGTCGTTATCGGCTGACTCAATTGGTAAGAATACGTGGATGTGGCTTCGGGGATTTAACTCCGAGGCATGCGAGGTGAGATTTCGATCAGTAAATCCAAATGAACGAAACAGAAAAAATGGCCAAAATCTTTTTATCCGCGGATAAGCTCGCCATGGTGTTTTTGGGTGTTTGTGGTTATTTACCCCCTCTCCGAAAGTACTTCTCCAGTGTTCCTAGAGGTTGATAGATGTGGTGGTATTCTATGGGGTAGCAATATTTATTTGAAAGTATTATTTACACATTTCCGGGCTCTGAAAATCTTTTTTTAAAGAAACAAATCGTATTACAGGATGATGATTATTGTTTGTTTTTTTAGTGTCTAAATACTCAATGTTCTCGTTGAGTAGCACGTTTTCGATTCAGAGCAAGCCTCAATTCTCGCACACTTTTTTTGCTGAGAAGCTTTCAATGGTGTGCCGACCTACGCATAAAGGTCTTAACTATTATCTATAGAAAAGAATAATATATAAATTGAATTTACAGATCAAAAACAAGTTAATCTTTTTTGTTTTGCTTATTTAAGTAGTGAAAGTACCAAAATCAAAAATTTCGCTTTTCAGAAGAATTTTTGGGTTGTGACTGTGGAGTCACTAATTTGTAAGGAAAATGCGCAATCACAAGAATCTCAAAACCAGACCTTTAATAAACAAAAAATAAAACCCAAGAATTAGTCAGTTGGTCCTCATGATGGCATTATAGGCACATTATTAGGGGCTTTGAAAGGATTATATATACACTTTATTCGTTTTGGAAGATTTGGAAGATTGGTTCTACTTAACTTGTAAACAGTGCCATATACACTACACACGGGAAGAATATGATCTCTGGCAAGAACATCTACGGTTTTGAAAGGCCCGAAGTAGTAAGGAAAACTAAAAAAGAAAAAAAAAAACTAAACAGATTCGGGGTAAGATATTTAAAAACCCAAGGTGACATTTCAGCTGGTTCAACAGTCAAATAAAAAGAGCTAAGTGGCGATATCCATTTATATTGCGTGCGAATTTGGGTTCTGAGAAGTGGCGGTAAATTCGAACTCACAACTTTGTACATCAAACAAGGAAGAAAACGTCCCAGAAAGCCAAACTACTTGATCTTATGATGCAATGGTATAAAGGCTTCATTTATAGGGTCTTCTATTATAAGTATGTCCAAGAATATATATATATGTGACTGGTGAGTTGCAAGTAGTGGATGACTAAATATCCTAAATAGGAATCCGCAAACAGTCAATAGAAAATTATGATCCCTATGAGGAATTAAAAGCGTTTGGCACATTCTTTACATAAAACACCACTGTGGTAGGGTTCAAAGAATCCTTAATCAAAAAAGTAGAGATACGTATGACTCTAACACCTGGCTTGAATAATATCGAGCTACACAGATAGATATCCTTACCAGCGTACGACAACAACAACTAAAGTAACTGATATTTATACACCTGAAAATTTATCACGAGATTGACAAAGAGCTGATGTGATATCAACTATAGACAAGAATGGTAAACGTACTTGGGCCACCAATTTGAGAATTATCCCTTGAAGGGATGTTAATATGTCCATAGTAAACGAAGCTAAATTGGGTCAAGGTGTAATAAAATGTATTTAAACGGGAAAGAAGAACTAGGACCGCAAAGCCACGCCCCTAAATAGCTCTTATCCTAGACTATGCCCCATTATTTATATAAATCCTTAACCGCTATCAGAATCACAAATGCGTCAAAAACCAAACTAGACTTGCTGGACAAAAATCTCCTCTGCTTTCACCGAATTAGCCTCACCTTCTTCTTTTTCACTAACTTCTTCGCCCATAATAGTATCCCTGTTAACTTCAAAGTCCGCACCCCTGTGCTCGGGCCCAATGAATGTAATAAATAAAACGTATCCAAACACACATGCAATGAAAATGCTCATTACCTTTGCGTAGTCATACCCAGGCTCCCCAGTAGCAGTGGTAATAGGAAACTGCTCACCAATACTTGACTCTATGGTGGACGAAGGGGAAGAGATCAAGTTACCCACTTGAAATGTTAGTCCCACCACCAAAGACCGGTATGCTGGCGGTGAGAGCTCGGATAAGTGGATCGGAACTACTCCCCAAGCCCCTTGAACACCCGCTTGCATGAAAAAAGCACCTGCAGTGATGCCTGGACCTCTTAGGTATGCCCAAGGGTATATCATAGAAGCCCCTAAGATTACCGCCAAAATCACAGTCAACCGTCTTCCGATGAATGTTGATGAATGACCGCAAATAATGCCTCCCACAATTGCACCCACATAAGCCACACAGTTGGTCACCGTTAACTGGTTTGGACTAAACCCAAGTTCTTTCTCAAGAAGTGTGGGGTATAAGTCTTGCGAACCATGTGACATGAATGTAAAGCCCGCCATTAAGAACACACAATAGAGCATCGTGAGCCAATATGTTCGGAGTACCTGCTTTGTCTCCAAACTCAACTGGTACCATTTAAGGTGGGCGTTTAAATCACGTTTTTCTTGAGCATCAACTCTTTGCCGCCGGTAAGTCTCTGTTTCTGGGAGCACTAGTCTCCAGGCGATTAAAAACACAGGAGGACACGCCACAAACCAAAATAAGGATCGCCAACCGTGAGGGGTGTTATAGGTAAGCGCCCTATTTAATAGCACAACTATAATATACCCTAGCGCGTATCCTTGTTGAAAAATTCCCGACAATACACCCCGGCACTCAATGGGACAGTCTTCAATGGACGTGGCTAGGGAAAAACCAAAAATGCCGCCCATGGCAATTCCAAAAAGCGAACGGATGGCCAAAAACTGCTGATATGTTTGGATAAATCCCGTTCCGATAAGTAAGACTACCAAACAGCTGAGGTTGATGATATAAGGCCATTTGCGGCCAAATCGGTCGCCCCAGTAGCCAAAGATTAATGCTCCCACAGGCCGAAACATAAGGACCAAAGTAATGCCCCATGTTATATCCTTCACACTCACATTAAGGGATTTAGCAAGGTTGCTGGCGTTTAAATTAACCGCCACATAGTCCACCGAGTCCCACGTCCAGGCGGCAAAACCCATAAAGAAAAAGTTCCAGTTGCGCAAAGTCATGTGTTTCAATTCGCCAAAAGGGTTGAGCATCTCGCTCCATGAGTACTGAGACCTCTCCTCCTTGGTTACAAAAAGAGACGACAATCTTGTACTAAGATACTTCTTGATGGACTTTGCGGTCAACGAAGGAGGCCTTACGGCATGGGCGTTATGGATCTGGATCAAGTCAGACTGAGCAGATGAATCTAGGGAGTGGGTCATGATGGGAAAAAGTGTTTACAGTTTCGAATAAACACGAAATTATTCAACAGAGCATATTCCGTACCATCTCCAGTATTTATACTATGCATAACTAATAGGGGATACAGTGCCATTGGGGCATCCTTAGATAGCAAAGGAGAAGCAAAAAAGAAAGGCACACGCACAAAAAAGGAAATTTAAAGAAACATACAGAGGGAAAAATCAGAGGTAAAAAATATCGTGAAATTATGATCCACGACCCCCGCAATTTGCGCTCAGGAAAATCATTATGCAACCGCAAACCGTAAAGATATGCCACCTCAACAACATGCACCACCGGCCTGTTCTGGCCAGAGGAAAGTGCAGGCCATTTCCCCGATCCGTCTATTGTTTACCCCATAGTAATGCTTGCTAATTAGACTTATGGTGCAGTGCGTGACCATTACTCTATGCCTCTTCAAGTAGTTTCCTTTCTCTATATGGCCCAGTTTAATATTGACATGAATTGGGCTTTTGAAAGTGACGGGGTAATATTAATTCAAACCGTGATGAGAATTTGCGAAAAAAAATGTTCGTAAAGGTCTTATCTCTTAAAGTTTTGTTTCTTAAGTTGAAAGTAAAGAAGGTCGATTTTGAGTCCACAATATTTCTTCAGCTGCATATTCTTTGCGGAGGCTGCACATGCACTAAAATAGTTGGTGTCAGGCCTCGCGCCTATGTCTCTAAAGGTTTCCTTTTGTCTTAGAGCGGCAATCGAAGTGTGGGAGAATATTACCAGAAATAAAATTATATATGGCTGTACGGGTGTTTGAAAGTTGTGTTTAGGCGGTAAGAAAATTTCAAAGCATTAGTTCCGGTAGATTGATGCTGACGTATTTGCGATCATAGTCTCAGATGAAAACACAGAATTCTAACGAAGAGATCATTTCACAAACAGCAGTTATTTTCACCAGACAATCATCAGATGTTCTGCTGCATGCTATTATGGCAAATTCAGGAGACTTAATGGCTAACCCAATTATATTCCTCGCTTCAGTTACCAAGCACTTTAAGGCTCTGCCAAATGTTACAGTCAAAAAGCGGGAGAAAAGTCACATCTTAAGGAGTGTTATCGATAACGAGAGAGAGATCCGCTAAAAGCTACCTTCTTGCAAATTTCTATTGTTTTCCTTTGGTGGTGACTTCGAAAATCCAGTGTTTCTTTTGTCCTTTTTATCCGAAGCATTAATTTCCGGAAATTTAGGAAACTTTAAACGGTCTCTGATATGTTGGCCGATAGCAACCTAAAGAAGCCAAAGATAAAAGTAACCCAAATATTTTCTGTGACGGAAAAGAGCAGAGAATGCTGTAAAACTTTCGACTGTCTAATTCTAGAAACAAAAGTACAAGATAAATGCAAGCTTTCAAACTATGAGTACCACTTGATAATGATATGCTCCACTTGAAATTGAAAAGCAATGATATAAACGTCCCAGTTTTGCTGATAAGTCACACAACCAAGACTCAGAATAGTAACCCTATAATTCAGCACTATCACTACACATTTAAATTTCGGAACGAAATAACTCAAAATCATGTGTTGTGGCGGTTCGCACGCGACCCGGATTGTTTAACCCCTCCCATAAGAGACACTTTGGTTCACCACCAGCGGTTTAACTGTTTTGGGTGATCTAGATAGCTTTAGATATATATACAGGTGGCCCCTTGAATAGGTCAGAGATTTTCTCCACAATATTATTAACGATGAGGAAATTATCTGATTGAGGTGCATTTTTCTTGCGTGGCAAAACTGGGTCACCCAATTTCCTCTTTTGGGACGGCATTTAATGAGAGTTTCCTCACGTTGTAATTAAGAGCACTGGGTAGATATCACATTGTGCTAACATTACTTTCTGACTATCGCAATGCTATGTTTTAATTAGACAGTCAGGTTCCCATCAGTAGGTACTATTAGATTATCATCTTATATAAGTCAGAGACCGTCTTAATTGACGTGTTTAAATTTATTAAAGATCCTAACATCTAAGAACACTCTCACTTGTTCGTTTTTTTTAACACTAGGTAACCCAACCGGGAGCTTTCCAATATTTGCATGCTTCTCAAAATTCTCATGGCAAACCCTCGTGCACAGTGCAGTCTCAGAACATCAAACAAGCCCTACTATCCACCACAAGGCCACTGTAAACACCCCAAAAGTGCCCTAAATCGGCAGGAAAAAGACAACATCATAAACCTGTGGTATTCACTATTGGGAAAGAAAAAAAAAGTTTCAGTCCCCAGTCCATTTTAAGTGACGATATTGATACCTAATGTTAAATGGTGTTTAACAATATTGTATATACGCATTAGTCAGTGCTCGCGGCGGTCACCGAGATCGGGCCATGGACCAGCTCCGACTCAAACACGATAGAACAATCAACAAATCTAATTCCCAGATCTTGGCGTGACCCGAATCGGATCAGAAAATTTCCTCATTTGGAACTGCAATTTCACCACTAAATTAAACAAAATTTAATGAAGTATTCACTATTCCAGACAGTCCGCGCCAATATCTGATGACCAGCAAATGGCACTACAGTGCCCAGCAAAAGAGCAAGTTGCAAAATTCGCAAAATTCGCAGAATTCGCAGAATTCGCAATGCATGCACATATTGCAGATTCCAGATCTTGATGGCACACAAATTGGCCCATCACCAAAACAGTGGCAAACCATACAAGAATACAAGACAATTTTGCAAAATTATCTTCACTGATTCACGTCTGTTTCATCTCAATTTCACATACAAAATATGTCTGCTCTACCTTCACACCACACTTCACACCACACTTCCGACCTACCTTCAGGCTCCAGTGTCTCAGAAGACCAAGCACCAAATTCCCCATCTTCTACAAAACCACAAACATCTCCGCCAGAACCCCTTGAAGGGCCTCAGGACAAAAAGAAATTCATCCAGAGTGATGCGGGCGACGGAACTACCGCTGCAGACCAGTATGTTCATGGAACACGTCTCTCACTAGTGCTTATTAGTGTGGTGATTGCAATGTTCATTGTAGCTCTTGACCAGACTATTGTATCGACGATTTTAACGGTTGTAAGTGACGAGTTTGGGTCGTTCTCCAAGGTGGGCTGGTTGACGTCGGCGTTTATGCTCCCGGTGGCGTGTTTGGCGCCGCTGTACGGCAAAATCTCCATTGCCTTTGGCCGCAAATATACCTTATGTATTGGCATTGTTATTTTCGAAATTGGTTCACTTGTTTGTGCGTTAGCTCGTAACATCGACATGCTCATTGGCGGCAGGGTCATCCAGGGTCTTGGTGGCGGTGCTGTGCAGGCCATGGTGGTGGTCATTTTGTCGGAGGCCGTGCCTATAAATAAGCGGTCTTTGGCCATGTCTTTGATCGGTATCACTTTTTCTGTAGCGTCCGTGAGCGGGCCTTTTGTGGGCGGAGCTTTTGCTACCCATGTCACCTGGCGCTGGAGTTTCTACATCAACCTCCCGTTGGGCGCCATTGCACTTGTGCTTATGCTTTTGTGTTTCCACCCACCACGGCCCCTGGGCCATATCCGGGCCAAGTTGGCCAAAATCGATTATTTCGGCACGTTTCTCATTGCCGCGGGCTTGGTGTTGCTTTTGCTTGCCATGACGTTCGGTGGAAACGAATACGCATGGAATTCGGCCGCCATCATTAGTCTTTTCACCATCAGTGGAGTGGTTTTGGTGGTATTTGTATGGTACAACTTCTTTGTGCTGAAAAAGCCGCTTATCTTAAAGGATTTTGTTACTGAACCGCAAATCTTGGCCTCGGGCTTCATGGCCTTCTTCAACTTTGCCTTCTTCTTGAGTTTGGTCAACTACCTTGCCATCTACTTCCAGGTCATTTTCAACGCGTCCGCATGGCGGTCCGGAATCGACTTGCTCCCGTTAGTCGTGAGTGTTTCGGTGGCTTCTGCATTCAACGGAATCTTCATTCGTTTCACCTACTTTATCAAAGTTCCCATGATGATCTCCGGAATTCTTGCTCCCATTGGTGTAGGAATCCTCTTGCTTTTGGGAAGACACACCAGCACATCCACGCGAATTGGGCTCCTTATCCCTTCGGGAGTTTCCGTTGGACTCCAGTTCCAGAGCTCCCTTCTCTCTGCCCAGGTTAAAGCGCCTGGTCATATTCCTGGCTCGATGATTCTAGTAACTGTTTTCGTTAACTTCATGAGAACAATGGGTGGAGTCATTGGTGTAGTGGCCTCACAACTCATGCTTTTGAACAGGGGTGCCATCTATATTTCCGAAACCATCAAGGCCAATCCTGAGGTGACTGTTCTCGCCAAAATCCCTGAAAAAGCGTTGTTTTCTTCTCCCAAAATCATTTGGGCGCTTCCACATAATGCACGTGAACTTGTATTGGACGCGTTCATGAAAGCCTTGAAGGATGTGATATATCTTGATTTGGCGTTTGCGTGCTGTGCGTTAATCTC
Organism: Metschnikowia gruessii; assembly: GCA_030563445.1. NCBI lineage: Eukaryota > Fungi > Ascomycota > Pichiomycetes > Serinales > Metschnikowiaceae > Metschnikowia > Metschnikowia gruessii. The sequence goes on from JAJMIV010000024.1 coordinate 22,571, forward strand.
TGCTTCTTTTACTACCAACAAGAGAATTCCTAAGGAGGACCAGATTTCCCACTCCGAAAAGAAGGACGAGATCCCTAACGAGGAAGAACAAAAGCTGGACTCCTCTCTGAGTGAAGAGCTACACCAGGCCGAACTGCACCAGGCCGAACTACACAAAACCGAAGTGGATACTAGCCAAACTAATCATAAGCAGCATTAACATTACAGTTCATAATCTATGGACGATATGGACGATAGAAGAATTACCGCACCTCAAAGGTGCTTGTCTATGTCGCTCAAATACTGGCGGATGTGGGCATTGAGCTTGGCAACTGCAGACTCGGCATTGCGTGTTTCAAACTCAAAGTCGAACTTCATCTTCTGGATCTGCGCTTCTATCTCACTGTTCTCCTTCCTTGTTCTATCAATCATCTCCTGTTTGGCGACCCGGTTTCTTGTCAACCGTTCGTACTCAAGCTCGAGTGCCAGGAACTTTTCACTGGCGCCCTGCTCTCTTTCCAAGGCCTGTTGGCGGAGCTTGGCGATTTTCTCCTCAGACTTCTGGAATTGCCTTTTGGCCCTTTCAAGGTGCACCGATAACTCGTCAGATGCTTGATGTTTGCTTCCGAGCTCATCTTTTTGACGAGAAAAGTTGTCCTTGGCATTATCTAGCACCTTCAAGTCGTTGGTGATTTCCTGGACGATTTTGATGAGGTTCCGTAGTTCGTCCTCGACGATCTGGATCGATTGGTGCGTCCGGGTTTTGTTGCGCACCGACGTCTCAAAGTCTCGGAGTTGCTCCTCTGCATTTTGCGAGTGTACTTTCAAGTCTGCAACCACTTGTCTGGTAATCTCAGGGTCAGCCGTAGCATAACCCTCGACTTTCCTAAGTTCGCGCTCGGCCTCGCCAAGCAAGAAATGTTGGTCCTCGAGCTTCTCTATGAGGCGTGCCTTGGTATTCTTGTAGTTGATGTGCTCCTTCCTGAAGATTTCTTGGGATTTCTGAAGCTTGATGAGGTCTTGTTCTAGCTTGGTGTTGTACTTGTGTAGCTGGGAAAGCGAAGATTTCATCAGCGGTCCTGGGGTTCCGTTGGCTTCCCCGGCCACTGGCTCGTCTCGTAGCCTGTCACTCAACTTATCGATTCGATTTGCCAAGTCTACGTTTTGATCTTCGAGTGTTCTGATCTCTTGAAGGGCCTCTTCAGAATCTCGCGCGAGGTGCTCACACCCACGCAAGTGCTCTTCCCTGAACCGGGCAAAGTTGATGACTCCACTGAGCACTCTTTGGGTGCGGATAGCGTCTGGCCGCATCAAGTCCATGAGGGTAAAGTCCTGGATCCCACATTTCTGTAGGAACATGTTGACTGCACGGAAAAACACTATTATGCCCACGGTTTCCGCCGTGTCGTCTGTTTCCGTTTCGGAGCCATCCTGATCCTCGCCACTGCGAGCCAAAGCTGGGTTGCTCTGCTTGAGCAAACTTTTGGTCGTGGATACACAATAGTCTGGCGAAAACCCTATGAACGTGTCCAAGATTTGTTCAAATAGTTGGCGCAAATACGAGCTGGAGGGACGCGATACAAGCTCTTCGCTGGCGTCAAAATCACACTCCTGTAAGCATTGCGAAAGTTCCCTGAAATCTAGCAAGGGGAACTCGTCGTTTGTGATGAGAGGGTTTCGGAACGAATGCGCCAGGTACCCTGGACCCGAGCGAGACACAATATGTCGAGACATCTATGGAATATGCCAGAAATGATGTATTGTTTTGGGGTATGTGGGTTCGGCTTGAATGGAACCTGTCTTTTGATGCTAATACCCAAATGGGGCGTGTTTTAGGGTGTTTGTTCTTGAGTTGGAGTCTAGATGGTGTTGTTTATTGTTGATGTGATTCGGGTGTACGGATGTGGGGGCACGCGTCGCGGTGTACGGGTGTGCTTGTCTGAGCTGAAGCCTTTTGGGTCTTAAAATCGGGCCGTGCAATAGACCGTGCAGTGGATGCAAAAGGGAAGACATAACATGTATTGGATGGATGATGTTAAAATGCGGTATGCTTGATGTTAAAATGCGGTATGCTTGTAAAGCGTCATTATTTTAATCCAGCATTTCTGGTGCGTAATTATAGATATATGCATGATTATGGATTTACCAATAACTAATGTGGGGTGCGAAATTAGTACCCACGATGAATATCATAGATCTTGAATATATGCGTAGCGTATGCGGGAAATTACTTTCAATAATGATTTCTAAAGCTTGTTTTTTCTTAACTTCATATGAACTCTCTTCTGTTTCTTCTCCGAATAAAGACTTTAGGTTTGAAAATGTTACACATACACACACCGGGGCACTTCCAGGTGAAAAAGGAACTTGGACAATTCGAGGTTCTATTCATATCAACGTCATATGGCAACTTGACAATCAAGGTTATATGATTCCTCACTAGCCAGACTTTAAACCTCCTTTCGCTGTTTCTATTTCGAGGCAAAATCTCAAATATTACTTTATTTGGCCATCCCTGTTGAATTTATATTGCGTCTCTCTGAGATATTTCGCACACTTCAATGCTGAGTGGTAGGAAACATTTGTTTAGGGCGAGGTCAGTTTTACAGCCACATACGGGAGTCTGCACAAAATATACCTGGTATTTTACAGAGTGTTTCCTGAAATATGTAAGTATAGGAATCTAGGATTGAAGAAGCATTCGCATTCCGGTTATGTCACATACAAATATTCCTTTGCTACTTCGTTAAGGCTAGTTCGTGGATATCTCTGTAATCCTATCTCGCTTTAGAACTATATGAGCTTTCAGAATATATATTCTAAGATTGGCTGGATCACATTGTTCTCTATTATTTTTGAAATAAACGTATTTAACTGTGTTTAGGTGTTGTGGGACTTCAGGTGTGAAGTGTCATTGAACAGATGATCTTTTCATAGGGACTCTATTCTAAGCTTCTTTTAATGTATTTGCAAGAGTTGTCCTTAAACGCATTTACAAATCGAATCAATGGCTGCATTTTTGGATCTCTTCTCGGGTTCTACCTGACAGTAGGTCTATGCCCTAACTGTGTTTTGATATCCATTTTAAATCTAGTTTCAGCTTCTCATTTCCAATAACCAGTTGCTTTAATCCCTTGATTACTTGAGTCAAGGTTTGAGTTCAAACTAGGTATTTGGCTGATATTTACTAATTCTGCGGTTCTATAATAGAAGGTTCGAAAAATTGCCCTCTTCAACTAGCTTCGCGTATTAAACGAAACGATTTTAATCTCTAAACCATGGGTTTAAGAACAGAATTAGAAGCACTTATTCCTCAAAAGGTCATGGAGTAAATAGTATTAAGTTCGAAAGTCTCGTTATTTGTGCGCGTAAAATATTTCTCCAGTGAATGTCACTTGGAAAGACACTAGACTAATTTTCTGGCCAAGTCTTGGTACTAAAGGAAATCCACCAGATTTAAATCAATAGTCTCGTAAAACTTTTTCTCTAGAAAAATACCACAAATTGACTGAACCATATTTTGTTTTAGAAATTTGTCCCAAAAATGGCAAATCAAAAACTTATACAACCAGATTCATATACCATGGTCACATCGGCCCTCCACTATATTCTATCCTAACGGTACAGGCAAAGTTCTAGACGATACAAATCTGCTATTCCTCTCAAAACAAGAAAACAAAAAACACTCAAAAATATAACGTCACTCAGAAATATACTTCACAACTCATTCTACTAATATTATTTGCCCAGCCAACTTAATACACACACCCGAAGTGCAATATTGAATAAATGTTGTTTCCGTCAAGGCCGTCCTGTGTACGTCTCAATATTCCTGCATACGCTACTCCGATCGCGAGATTTCCCATCAATGTCCGGTATACCAGCCGTATATCGATATAGTACCGGCCTAACCACCACTAATTCTTCTCATCACCATGGATTCGTATACTGAAACACTCACGTCAGTGACCCGAACTCCCTCGCCCCGCGTGGACATGCCACCCTTGCATGGGCAATATCTCGACTACGACCACGTGTTTGACGCGGAAATCGCCGACCGTGATGAATGGCCCCGCAAGGCAAAAGCCTGGTTATCGGTGATGGATCGCAGCACAGAAAGTAGACGGGACATTTCTTCCGATATGGATAAGTTAGAATACTACATTTCGTATTTGGGCCCGGGCCCGAGCCACGTGTATACACAGAAAGTGCGGGCCGGCGTAATCACCGACTTTGCCTCATTTCTTGACTGGTTCACCACCAAGTATATCCATATCCATAGCCAGGAGTCGCTCTATAAGCGATTGGCCTCGACCAGACAAACCACCACAGTAAAAAAGTATATCGAGGAAGTCACGCGGATCGAAAGATAGGGTGCAGAATTGCTTGACGCGAAAACCGTTTCAAAATTCTTTCTAAGAGGCCTAAAAAACAAGACGCTTGCGTTTGAGGTGCGACTCAAGATCCAGCCCGACATGCTTCTTGATGATATTGTGGATCTCGTTTTGGAGACAATCTTTTCCAACAGGTACAATGCTCTTGGGTTTCTGCGCAGCCGGAAACGTATTGGCCGTCATTTCATTGCAAAGAACCGCAGACAGAATTACCCGAAGTTTACGAGGCATGTTAATATCAACTGAGGGGAAGGTGGTTAGAATGGGTGATGATATAATTGAAGGTGGTGGTATAACCATGGGTCATCATATAAACAAGAACCGACCGGAAGTTTTATGTTTGAGTGGGTACTGCAGATGTTGCTTTTAATACCATTTCGGATATATTCATATCTTTTCACATGTTTTCTGTGGCTAATTGAATGACGGAGAAAGCTTTGCATGGTGTATATCTTCCAGCTGGGACTTCCTAGACTACTATTTCATTTCTTCGGTTCGTTCTTCCCAATTATTAAAGATTTACGTGGTTCTTTTCGTGGTTATTCGTAGACCTCTCGCGTTACAATTCCGGCCTGTTCCCACTTCAAATGGTACTTCCTGAGTCAAATCTCTTTACAACATTCCATCTATTACCTCAAATTATTTATGTAGTGTAATTTCATCTGCATTTACAAACGGAAGTTCTGTTTCGCTTTTCTATTTACATCTATGGAAAAAGCACAAGCCATGTTCAAAGCACTGCTTCTATTATTGAAAACTTCCTTGGCTACTGCTTGGAACTGATGATCTACACAGAAGTACCTGTCTCGGATCTGTAATAATGAACTGGTTGGAGCACCTTGCACAAATGAGTAAACACGTTTCAAAAGCTCACCATGTTATAATCCCTTCAGTTCCAGTTTTCTGTAAGACACGGCAACTAGTTCTTCGCATGAACATCACTATATCAACAACCATTATGGACTAACCCATAAACTTCATTACCCTCCGCATTCACTTTCTTTTTGCGAACCACGAACACTGCCCTACACTCTTTCGGCTGTCCAAATAGCACCTCGGCAAACCAACTTAATAGTTTCCGTGAGCAAAATGTATGGCACGGCCTTTTTGGCGTCGTTTTCCACGGCAGTATCCAAATGCTCTAGTTCGTCATCCCTGAATGTGCTGATCATATCCTTCATTGTTGAAAGCTCGGGCGATGTGCGGGCTACTTCGGTCAACTTTTCACGCGGGATTTTCTCGCCGGTCTCCTTATCGAAAACATCGATGTTATATTGATTCATAAGAACGCGGAGCTGTTGGTTGTAATGACCACCAATGACCGTCTCAACGGCAACTGTACAAGCCATTGCGGCCTCCTTACTAATAAGAGCCGTACCAGCACCCATGGCAATTGCTCCAATCTTCCAAAAAGGGGTAAAAACCGATGGTCTGACTCTTCTTTCTGTTTGAAGACGGTTGAATGTATCATGATGGAAAACTTCTTGTTCCCACATATGCTTCAAAATCGGCTTCAAGTGGGGGGATTTATGTGACAAAACGGCATACTGGCCCATGTAGATATAGTTGGCACCCAACTCTCCTGCTTGATCAACTCTAATGACTCGGTCAAGGAATGCCTTTTGTGCTTTGGACATTGCCCCGTACTCTACATCCTCCTGTTTAACAGTGCCGCTTTTAGATTTGGGCGCAGGCGTGCCTGCTTTCGACAGGGCCCTTCTCACGGAAGAGGGTAGCTGGGTCAATCTTCTTGACGATTGTTTGGCAAACATTTTTTTTTATGGGAAAAATTTGATGAATGCGTTTATTGTACCAAAGTGTAGAGCAAGGTTTGAGTATCACGACTCTAGTAAGCGAGGTGGTGTAGGGCGGGGCGAGACCGTTGCATCGCGTGATTTCGGGAGATCCGCACACCCGCGCTTGCCATGCAATAAACCCGATTCACACTCCGGTGTTCGCATTTTCTTGGGTTAACAAATAACAAAATCAATCAATATAAGTGTCGAACGTACCCATCATGGAGATGCCGATATCGAAGGGTAGTTCCTGTGTATCTCTGGAGTTTGCCACGGGCTTGTTCTCATTCAGGCAAACCCGCAAATGACGTAAAAGCCTGTTGGGGATTTCCTTAACGATAAGCCATTCAACAGGGAAGATTCCTTTCCACCGGCTGGACTCGACCCAAATGTCGCTGGCCAGTGTGAAGTCAATGGCACTTTCCATTTTGGCTACTCCGCAAAACTTTGCCGAACTATTGACAGAGAAGAACAAGTATATTCCACCAGTGGTTTCACGGAAAGCCTTATCAAGGCGCTTATTTCCAAGCTCCGTGGATGCCCAGATGCCATTTCTCATAGATGCCTGGACGTCAAGGCTGCTGTAAGATTTGATCACGAAAAACCTTGCATTGCCGCAAACTTCAAACTGTTCCCCATTAGATCTAAAGAAAGATCTTTTGAATGTCGTTTTAACGGCGGTTAATTCAGACAGATCAAAGTAATCGCCATCATCTTGCCAAAAGCCCTGGGATTTCGACGATGCCAACGAAATTGAAGACGGAAATGATTCCGTTGAAGGGGTTTCATCATTCTCCTCCGTCGCTGTGTTCCCTGTTCTCAGAGTAATTTCCAACATGTGAGGCTCGGGTGTTTGTGCCCAGATATTTGGCGTACAGACTATATCAATGCTTTTAGTGTAATCCGCCAACCATGTAAGCCTCTCTAACTTTCCTATTGTCGCTGGGGTACATGGGTTCTTTAATCTTGATTTTGGCGGCGCCTTAAAGATTATCAAGCTTGATTCAAGAAGCAGCAGCATAGTGAACGATGAATAAGGCGAATCTTTTTTATCCTCGAAATTAAATTTGGGATAATCTTCAGCTCCAGAAAAAATAATAAAATTCCAATTGTAGAGTTGCCCTAAATTTCCTTCTTTTTGCGGCCAACTTCTTATATGACCTCCTTGTTCAATCGTCACACCTCGTGTACAAGTTCAGTCAAAATAACTCACGCCAGGTGAGATAAATAATTCTCTTGTGATTTCTCTTCAAAATTATAAAGATGAAATAGCCGCTGATAAAAAATAAATAAAGGAACTTGTCAAGGGGAGGCGATATGCCTTTTATACGTGCCGGCAGACGTGAAAGCGGATTTGCAACCATTTTAGTGCCACAGAAATATTGTGCAGGAAACACCTGTTTCCCAGGTTGGGGACGTCACTAAAAAACTAAATCCATAAAAAAACAATACCAACCACTTTTCTTTTGCTAGGCGCGGGTTCTTCTTTCTGTAAATTTTAATGTGCTGGGCTGCAAATTCATGCGGAAATCAACACATGAAAACAACCACTTCCACTGCCCGCATTGAGTCCAGTAAAGAAGCGTCGAGCATGCGTCGTTGCGGCACCAGGCACCATGCGCGCGGCGCGCGATGGGGTATCGGGAAGATGTCAACTGTCCTGACACGACAGAAAGTTGTTGAATATATTTAGACTTCAATTAGACTTCGAATCACTGACGGTCCCAATATTGATAGAGCGTGGTACGAATATGAGTAACGAGCTGAAAGTTACTGAAAAGCAGGTGGCCGCCGAAGAACTAAAGAACCTCAAGAAACAGAGAAGGGCTGAGGAACGGTACTTGGAAACGCCCGTGAACATCTCCAAAGTGAGTATGCCCATTATAAAACAGTGGTTGACGGATACACTTGGTGAGCAACTACCAGATGACGATGTGGCAGTCGAGTTCATATTTGAGCTTTTGATTGGTGGGGAAAACGACGAGCCCGACATTAAAGCTATCCGCGAGCAAATGGATGATTTCCTAGGAAAGGACAAGAGCCGTGCCTTCTGTCTTGATCTATGGCGTCTTCTTGTCAGTGCCCAGAGTTCTCCTGAAGGAGTTCCCCAGACGTTAGTAGATGAGAGAAAGAAGAAGATCGAAGAAGACGAAAGGGCCCGCAAAGAAGCTGATGTGATTTTGCAACAACTCCGGCCCAAACCCTCCTTTGAACGAAGCCGGACCCAAAAACCCAAGGCTAATTTCAAGGCAAACGATTCCAAATCGGTTCCACCAACTACAGGTAATCGTGTAGGCAAGCCCAGCCGGAAGACTAACTACAACCGAAGCTGAGGGGAAAGCTAGTGGTTGTGGATAATGAGAGTAGGATAATATGGCATGTTGATAATATGACATTGTTGATAATACGATATGTTGATAATACGACATGTTGATAATACGACATGTTGATAATATGACATGTTGATAATATGGCATGTGGATAATGAGAACACAGAGAATAATATGGCATGTGGATAAGACAATGTGGAGTTCAGGAGGTGAAACCATGAAAGTACCCTAAATAAGATACTTACAGAGTTGTCCCCTTTTTGGATATTGTTTTCCAAAGAAACAACACTTTCTTGGTTGAATTCCCCAACAAACCCTCCTGGAGTTCAAAATATCTCGAATCTTAACAGAACTTTTCTCTCTTCTTGTCAGTTTTATTAATTTTGCAGAAAACTAAACTGCTGGCAAAAAAAGAGAATTTTTTCTACTTACACATTTTTGGCTTATCTTTGGCCGCACCCAAACTCCAGTCCTACCAAACCCGCGCCTTATCTGTTTCCCCACGAAGCAAGCACATCTCTCACGGTTGAGGCGACCGGCCTTCCGCATCACCGGCAGCAAGAAATTTCAGCGGGGCGCAAAAAAAAAAAAAAAAGCTACAAATACTAATATTTGAAGAATAGCAACCACCAGTTGCCACTCTATGGCTCGATGAAATATCTTAATCCGTTATTTCAAAAACCAAAAACTTTCAGAAAATGACTAAAATCTCTCAGTCTCACCGAAAACTCAAAGAGATTGTCGTTTCTTCCCCCACCTTTTCCACCCCTCTAGGCCCCGCTCCTGTGTGGTCTGCGTCACCCTCACACCGTTCTCCGAGCATGGCGTGCACAGTCGAAAATTGATCAACAACTGCCAGGCAAGCAAAAGTCAAACACTATTGAGCTCTTCAATTCAGTTAATTTCAACATAACAGAAGTAACAAAAAATGTCGGAACCACAGAATCTGCAGGAGCATCATCATCATCACCACCATCACCATCATAGCTCGGGCCAGCAACCAGAACATGGCAGGCAGCAACTGGGCGGAGAAGCAAAGCAATCTTCAGGAGTCAGAATCGGCAAGTACCAGGTTTTGAAAACTCTTGGAGAGGGTTCTTTCGGAAAAGTCAAATTAGCACAACATCTCACCACAGGGCAGAAAGTGGCTTTAAAGATTATCAACAGAAAAACCTTGGCCAAGTCCGATATGCAAGGTCGAGTCGAAAGAGAGATCTCCTACTTGAGATTATTGAGACACCCCCACATCATCAAACTTTACGATGTGATCAAGTCCAAGGACGAAATCATCATGGTGATTGAGTACGCCGGAAAGGAATTGTTCGACTATATTGTTCAACGGGGAAGAATGCCTGAGGATGAGGCCAGAAGATTCTTCCAACAAATCCTTGCCGCCGTCGAATACTGCCACAGACATAAGATTGTCCACAGAGATTTAAAGCCCGAAAACTTATTGTTGGATGACCAACTAAACGTTAAGATTGCCGATTTTGGTTTGTCCAATATCATGACCGACGGTAACTTCTTGAAAACCAGTTGTGGTTCTCCAAACTACGCCGCGCCCGAGGTTATCAGTGGAAAATTATACGCTGGACCTGAAGTCGATGTCTGGTCTGCGGGTGTGATTTTGTACGTGATGTTGTGTGGAAGATTGCCTTTTGACGATGACTTTATTCCTGCCTTGTTCAAGAAAATCAGTAATGGTGTGTATACTTTGCCTAACTACTTGTCCCCAGGTGCAAAGGGCTTATTGACAAGAATGCTTGTGGTGAACCCATTGAATAGAATCACCATCCATGAAATTTTGGAAGATGAATGGTTCAAGCATGGCATCGAGGACTACTTGCTACCACCTGACTTGTCGAAGACTGACCATAACAAAATTGACGTTGATGAGGATGTCATGAGTGCATTGACCATGACCATGGGTTACGACAGAGATGAGATTTTGAACGTGATCCATTCTTGTAACAAACAGCAAAACCCACGTCAACAGTCTAACGAAATCATCGATGCTTACTTGTTGATGAAGGAAAACCATTCGTTGGTGAAAGACCTCAAGAAAAACAAAACGGAGAAAATGGAAACTTTCTTGTCGCAGAGTCCTCCGCCAACGTGGAGTAACCATGAGGCCAACAATGTGCCCACTTCCCACAAGTCGCCGGGCGTTCAGCAATCGTTAACTTACCAAACTTTGGCGCCAGTTCCAGACTTGTCTACTTTACCAAACTCTACCATTGCTATCTTGCCATCCTCACTTCCCTCCATACATAGAGCTTTCATGATGCAGCAAACGGATGCCAGCGGAAAGATTAACCCTGTGTCAACGAAGAAACTGAAGACCAAGTGGCATTTCGGTATCAGATCGAGATCGTACCCACTAGACGTTATGGGTGAGATTTACAGGGCATTGAAAAACCTAGGAGCAGAGTGGTCCAAGCCTACTGAGGAGGAGCTTTGGACGATCAGAGTAAGATGGAGATATGGACCATCGGTGGTGGATGAGACTGCCAAGAACGGCGAGTGCGTTCCTCCAGACTTGATGAAGATGAGAATCCAATTGTTTCAATTGGAACCCAACAACTACCTCGTGGACTTCAAGTTCGATGGATGGGAGAACTCTTCTGGCGAGCCTACTCCCAAGCAGGATGTGGACGAAATGGGCTCGTTTTCTGCATACCCATTCTTGCATCTTGCGACCCGTCTCATCATGGAGTTGGCTGTCAATTCTACACAAGCATAATTAAGAATCGTTGATCGACTCAGAGACGCTGGAAAAGATGGGCTATGGAGATTATTTAGGGTATTCTGGAGCTGGGTGGTCCTACGGGGAATGCTTAAATTGAGGTGAGAGAGATTGTGGCGTCCATTTTAGGGATCACGCCAGCAGAGATAGCACACGTACGCGAGTCACCGCCAGTCCCCGCGAGTCACCGAGCCACCGCGAGCCACCGCGAGCCACGGTCGCAAGAAAAGATTGGTGGTTGTCCCTGCTAATAGCGATGCAAGAATAGGCCTGGGTCCGCGCGAAATTGCTGCAGAAATGACGCGGGAACAAGGATCAGAAAGTAACTGGTGTGGTGAGATGTTACTGGTGTGAGAAGGGTGCGGTGATACTTTGCAAGAGGAGTTGATTTTCTACGGAATTGAGAAGTGTCGAAGTGAATTTACGGACAGCGGAATAACGTCGACTTTCTGAGTTGGCCCCGAACTGTGGACACTCATGATACGTGTAACGTGAGCGTGCCTCCGTCTCCACATTGCTCTCGCTCGCGGCAGTGCACTCCATTCCACTGCCCCTGTGTCGCACTCGAAGGGCACCCGAATAGGCTTCTCCTTCATATAATACTCAATTTAACCAAATAGGCAGGTATGTAAACAGGAGAAGACTAACCGGGAAAAATGTGAGGCCGAAGAGTGGTCGGGGATTTTGGGATCAAAGAAAAAAACAAGTTCGAAAAACATCCACAAAAAAACAACTACAAACCCCTCTCGGATTCGGAACCACAATCTTTCAAGCTGTTCACAATAACACTTTTGAAATTGGAAAAAAAATCTCCTTTCTGCTGACGTATCCAGATCAGTCTTTTTTTTTTACACTTTTCTAGTCGGTTAGGACATAACCGCTACAGATCATCACCGCCGACGGGACATAACAAGGCCACGTTTTTCTTGCTTCAGAAACAAAAACCGCCAAAAAAACACAACACACACAAACCACAAGAAATCACAAGAAATCACACAAACCACAAGAAATCACAAGAAATCACACAAACCACAAGAAATCACAAGAAATCACACAAACCACAAGAAATCACAAGAAATCACACAAACCACAAGAAATCACAAGAAATCACACAAACCACAAGAAATTTCATCACATAACAATAGTATAGAAAAATGAAAACTATAGATATCTTGGACCCCCAGCAGCTAACCGCCGACGACGCCATCAAGCTCCACGAGGTGGCTAAGTACATATTCAAGGCGAAAAAAACATCCGTGTTAACCGGAGCAGGAATCTCGTGCAATGCCGGAATCCCTGATTTCCGGTCGGAAGATGGACTTTACAATATCGTCAAGGAAAAATACCCCACCAGTTTCATCAAGGGGCAGGATTTATTCGACATTTCGCTTTTCCGGAGCAACGAGACGCTCCTGATTTTCTGCACGTTCATGGAGGGGCTCTATAAGTACTCTTTGCAGGCCAAAGCGACCGAGACCCATAAATTTATCAAGACATTGAAGGAAAAAAACAAGCTTTTACGGTGCTACACACAAAACATCGATAGTCTCGAAAAAAGCCTCAATTTGAAGTGTGGAATCGATTCGTCTAAATTCAACGAGCTCCAGCTTGGCCTGGCACGTACTTTTAGAGATACATGGAAGGATTTGGACGTGGTGCAGTTGCACGGTAATCTACATAAACTTTCTTGTACTCAGTGTCTTACACATTACGAGTGGACGGCGGAGAACCAGATGAAGCTCAAGGAGGGAGAAAACCCTGAATGTGAGAACTGTCACATGAAGTACCAGGAAAGGCTTTTTTCCGGCAAAAGATTGACGGGAAACATCGGCATTTTGCGTCCCGACATTGTACTTTACGGAGAAAACCACCCTCAGTCGGAGATTTTGGCCAAGGGCCTCAACATCGACATGGCCATGCGGTGCGACTTGGTGTTGATCATGGGCACCTCTTTGAAAGTAGACGGAGTCAAGAAATTGGTGCGCTCCTTGTGTAAAAACGTGCACGAGCGGGGCGGAAAGGTGGTGTTTGTCAACAAGACGCCTGTGGCCAAGCAGTTTTCTTCGCTCATTGATTATGAGGTGTTGTGTGACTGCGACGACTTTGTGCGTGCACTCAGAAACGAGATTCCCGACTTGTTCTTGACCCAGGAGCAGCTTGACTCGAAGAAACTCCAGGGTAAGATGTCTCCCAGTAAAGCGAATGCATACATCAAGAGAGAGAATTTGGCTAAGGTCAAGCAAGAGAATGTGACTAAGGTCAAGCAAGAGAATGTGGCTAAGGTCAAGCAAGAGAATATTTCCAAGGCGAAGCTCGAAAACCCGGCGCTGAGTGCAATCAAAAGAGAGGCGGAGCTGTTGGGATGTTGTGGCAGTGCACGGAAGACCGTCCTCACACCTCCCAACACGCCGACCAAGAAAAGGGCTTTGGCTGGAGGCAAGGTATCCAAACCTGCCCTTAGGCGAACCTCCCATAAGAGAATCAAGCGCGAGCAAGAACTCCCCTCGCCATGCAGCAGCTTTTCTGAGGTGATCAAGGTTGAAAGCGAAAGCGACATTGCAACTGACTGCGACGATTTTGACGGCCCTTCTGAAAACAAGGAAAACACCCATTGCATGGATAAGAGTTCACTCAAACAAGAAAAAGGAAGCATACCGTGTTGTGCCAACCGAGTCAGGGCTTAAACCTGGCGGGTGTATTAGTGCTGATTGTTCTTACATGTGGGTCCCGGAGAATGATTCCAGGCTAGTTTCTAATCCTGGAATATAGAGCAACCATAATAGAATCCAAGAGATGTTGCTCTATGGTGCCAAGTCGATTGGTGGAACCCATGTGTATCATTGTGAATGCCTGTAAAGGTTCGACCAATGTTAGAATGAAGCATATCATACGTGTGTGCTGCTACGATAGTGACCCACGCTACAGAGAAACTGGGATACGGAAAGTGCTAAAGCACCATACTGTGATAGCCCAAGTTCAACGCAGTTTGTAACATAGAAATGTACATTATAATGAAAACAAGATATTTACACATTCACCAGTTGATCTTTGCAATGTTTGCTACTTTAAGAAAACGTTTCTTTCTCTGGGGAACTATTTCCAGGCCCTTCTTGGGTTTAGATCTTTTGTCTTCCTCCATCACCACGAGGCCATATCTCACACCTGTCTTATCCGGACGCATACCCCAGGACATTAAACCCGGCAAATTTTCGGAACTTCTCTTACACTGAACAGTGTAATATCTTTTGATGAAGATCTTGAGTTCACTTATGCTTTTAAATCTGGGAAATCTTCATTCTGGGTGATTTTAACGGGAATCTGTAAAGCTATGTCTTGTTAAGAGAGGTGTGAGGTGGATGAGTGTGTATATCATCCGTAAGTGCTTAGAAAGATTACTAAGCTGTGGTGAATCAACTTTGGTTATGAAGTTGAACCCAGAACTAGATCTAAAATCACCGAAAACAGCTTTATTTCCCGTTTTGATACACCCTAATAGTGTGAATTTCAATGTTATAGCTAAGGCTCTGTGAATCAAATGTATCGGAAATGAAGAAATCTACCGTTATGGATGGGGGAAATATTAATATTTCACAAATATTTCAGCAATAACCAGAATCCCAAAATTTTATCCTTCCTGTGAAATCCACGAACGCCACTTTCAACATATATTAATGCAAAAACATCACATTGTCAAAAGATGCTAAATTAGGTTCGCTTCAAAATGCTGCGAATGGCATTCCCTTCATATAATCGACCCAAAAACAATTCATAGATTCAGTGAATTCTCTCAAATTTGAAGTATCCCCCATTCAGTGTAGTTCAAATGTTTTCATAAATACACCAAAATAATGTATATTATGGTTGAACCTTGCTGGGCGTGGAAAGCTACCGTTTTAAGACTCGCACGGCCTAGGCCGATTGTTACATTTCTGCGCTTCAGTTTCTCTTGCTCCGCGCAGTATGGCCCTAAAAAGTAGCAAGTCACGGCTTCCCCGGCAGCCGGAGCAAGTGAGAAATAAACTATCAGTAGCAAAGTGAATGACCAAAACGGGTAAACATCAATAATTGAATATTTCTTCAAAGTGAAAATCACGTGACTAACTTTCAGAAACACAGTCAAAAAAAGCTGGTAGCTGGAAAGCTGATTTAGCTAGAAATTAGGGTTGTTGATACTTTATCTAATAAATACGGACGTGCATTATGGGCCCTTGAGGTTGGGGTTGAATGTAAGGCTCTAGAATTCTCAGGCATATAGCAAGGCACTGTCAAGGCACTGTCAAGGCACTGTCAAGGCACTATCAATGAATCACTAATTTAATTAGTCATTCACAGTATCTATATTTATTCTTAGCTGAACAAAAACCGAGAATAAACTCAAAAATAATAACTGTCAAGATAAATATTATAATTTATGACAGTGTACACCTTTGGCCCAGGCCATGGCCAGGCCGGGTTTGTGCGCGGCCCTATCCAGCCCAATACCAACACTACTTTTTTGCTTAATACATTTGATTAAAGGGCGTATTGCCCTAATACAAACAATACACAAAACTATAAATTTTAGACTATAGTAAGTCCTAACCAGCTACAAAATTACACTAAAATTATACTAACATTAGACTGAAATTATACTGACATTATACTAAAACAGATGCTAGTGTCTACCCGCATATGCCCCACTGAACCTCAGCAAGAATAACCCTACTTGAGTCCCCAACTGAATTAGACAACATTCTCTACAAGATCTAAGCAACCGTTAAATTCTTGTTTATTTTAGTGATGTAGTGATATTATTAAAAGTAGCACTGCCCTGGGGGTTCATATATCAATAGGTTGCCGTACTGGTTATTAGAAGAAACACATTAGCTTACTATGGTAATGATCGACGAGAATAGTGGAGTCGCGTAATACGTTGGTCAACAGTAACGAACACTGAAATGTATTCTGGATAACATATAAATATGCCGTACTAGTGGAATGTATTACCAAATAATTGCTTGAGAAAAGTGATTGAGAAAATTTTTTGTCAAATAATTGTGTGAATTATATACAAATTGTGTACCAAAACTGTTTACCAAAAATGTGTACCAAAAATGTGGAAACTTCAACTCACTAGTTTTCATCCCAAACAATGGCCCTAGTGATGGGCCCAATGGCCTATGTCATGGGCCGCGCTCGTGAGAAGAGCAGCGCAATGGCACACACAGGCCGCAAGCCAAAAACGAGCCAGGCCCAATCTCCAAACCAACCGATCCAACAGCAAAAATCAAAGCAAAAACTAACAAAAAAAACAAAAAAATAAAAAACGTGACCCCCAATCGTACTACTCAACTCACACACTACACACCTGCAGATTCCTGTGCCACAATGAATCAGGTATCCAGTTTTCTTGAAAATATCATTGCTGCGGACGACCCGGAAACTCCACTAAGCCGGGACCGGCCTTCTTCGGTCAGTGACCGGAGTCGTAGATCCCTGAGCCTGGAAGATTTTGCTGCGGAGAAGTCACACCGAAACCTGGCTGTGGAAAAGGATATGAAGCTTGACACAGAAGCAAACAGACTCAGAAAAGACACAGACTCGGTGGTAGAGTCAATGTCAGAGTCAATGCCAGTCGCAAAAGATCAAAAAGATCAAAAAGATCAAAATTCAAAGGATTCAAAAGATACAAAAGATCTGAGGAATACAAAAGATTCAAAGGATTCAACCACAAACCCAAAGGTCTCCCAGGATGACGTCGTTGCTGTGGCCACTGGACATGGCAAAGTGGCCGATTTCTGGTACCTCGAAGATGACCAGAAAAAGGTGTCCAACCAATTGACCGACCGTATCATGGAAAAGGTGCTTAGCGTGATGCTTAGTACAGATGTCAAGCCCGGGTTGAATCGAGATCCCCGCAATCTCGTGCACAAAACACGCCCGCCTCTCCTGGTACACTTAATGTCGATCAACACCACGCAATTTGCACAAAAAACATCACCTATTTTCGAGTTTCTTGACCAAGTGGCATTTGCCGCCGGCTGGTACAACCCCTGGCACACTTTGGGGGTTGTGTTGCTCGGCACTCTCCTCATACTCCAGCCATATTTGGCCACGGCGTTGCCGTCGCTGGTGCTCCTCAAAAAGTACCTTATTCCCAGCTATGTCAGGCTCTACATGCCCGATCCGTCTGTAGTCGACGGCCAGTACATTTTCAACAACCCTCTCTTACACGCGGGAGCGCCTGTGCGCAAGTTCGAGCCGCCCAAGCAAATCTCCCAGTTTTCTCGAGAATTCATCATGAACTTCACCGATTTGCAGAACTACTTGGTGTTGTACATCCGCATGTACGACAACTTGGTGGCGTGGGGCCAGCACTACTTCTTTTTTAAAGACCAGCGCTTAAGTTCTGCCGTGTTTCTTGTGTTGGTGGCCAGTATAATCTTCAATTTAGTAGCGCTTCCGCACCTTGTGCCGCTTTTCTTCCGGCTCTTCCCCATCAGGTCGTTGATGTTAGTCCTGTTGTGGCTTGTGACGGCGTTTTGCCACCCGTTTGTGCGCCGCAAGGTCTTGGACTTGGTCGATACCGAAGAAGCCCGTGTGGCTGCCCGAGACCGTGCCGACCGCGTGGAGAATGCGCTTATGGCAACTGTTGCCGCCGACAAAGAGGCCCCTGAAGACGTGGTTAGGGAGGTCGAGGTGTTTGAGTTGCACACCTTGAGCAGTGCCAAGATCTGGGAACCCATTGGTTTCACGCTGGACTTCTTTGCTCTCAACCACCCCAAACGGCATTTGAACGAGCTCCGTGCTAGTCTCGACAGCCCCGACTTGGCGCCCGTGCAGAGTCCTGCCAGTGCCGAAAGTGCCAGTGAGAAAAGCACTAACAAGACTGAAAAAACTGATAAAACTGACAAACCCGAAAAATCAGACAAGTCCGCCAGTGAAGACGAATGCGTAAGCAACATTTTCCGCAAGGCTACGTTGGCGGAAATCAAACTGCCAAAACACTGGCGCTTTGCTGAGGACCTGTGGCAGATCGACCTCGACCCGGTCCAGTGGGTCAATAACAACTATATCATGGACTTGGTCAACGTGGATACTGAGGAGAAATGGGTCTATGACTTTGTTGACGACGACGAGCCGTGCGATGGGCAGATTTTCAGAAGACGCCGTTGGATCAGGCAATGTGTACGGGCAGTCGAGCCATCCAAGGACCAGAAGGATCTTTTGTTGAGCGTGACTTCCTCCGAGAGATTGAGCAAGACCTTCAGCACGCTTTTGCTGTAGCGTGCCACCGATGGTTTGCCACAGGCGGTCTATCCTTTCAATAGATGGTGTATCTGCCCCAGTTGGTCGAGTATATCCTATTACCCTACCCTTTGCCACATATGTTACATCTTTATGGTATATCTTTTGCCAGACTATACCCTCAGGTGCATTCTACAGGCTTGTATTCTATTGCATGAACTGCATCAAGGAAAGAGAATTCAGCGAGGCCAGCATTTTCTTCTTCTCCTCCAAGAGCGACGAGAGCTCCGACCGCTTTTTCTTCTTCTTCTTTGCGTTCGTTTTCGCTCCCGGTTCAGGTGTGTTTGAGCCACTGGAGGGTGTGCTTTTCTTGGTGATGAGTGAATTATGAACCTTGACAAACTGGCATGCGAGACACCTCACATGAAGCAGTCTTTGTCGTGGAGCACGTGCCAACCCCGGTGTTTTTGCCAGCCCCGGTGTTTTTGCCAATCCCGATTTTCCAGACTTCTTCCCTTTCAGATTCTTCTCTTTCAGGTACACGATACGGAGCGAGCTGGTCAATCCGGCCACCTGGTAGATTCCACAATGGTCACAGTGAGAGTAGGCCGCAGGAAGATTGAGGCCATTTTCGTAGGCATATTCGTCCAGCACAAGAGCATGTCGGCTCAGAAAAGGGTTGAACGCGCCATAATGTGCCAAGTTGAAGAGGTGCACTGCCTTACCTGTATCCATTATTTTGCTGGTTTATGAGATTGTTACTGTGGAATTTTCTTAAAACACAGCAAACATGTATTACTACAGTTGGAGATAGAGATGGAGATGGAGATGGCATCTCATCTATATGATACAGGAATGCGCGAAGAGCTCAGGCTGCCTGGAGGTGATACCGAGAAGGTACCTCGAGAATTAGTGGGCACTAAAAGACCATTACACTCGGGTTTTTACGATATTTGATGAAAGCAGTGTTTTGATCTCGGAAAATTGGTCCAGAATATTGGTTCCAAATAACTGAAGCACCCAATAATTGGAGCATTGTTGGGTATACTTATGCTTATCTTTCGCACTGCACAATCTACACTAGATACCATTGGCCCAGATTCGCGGTGCGCAACTACATTGCGAAATGCTGCCTCTTGAAGTGGGTGAATTGAAGGATGTCGAATCTACCAAAAGGGGTTCTTTCCGTCTTTTTTTGTTGAATATTCTGGGTTTTCATGATGACCCAAGAAGGAAAAAAGAGAATGCAAATAAACTAAAAGAAACGAAAAGAAAAGGGGAATGCAGAGGATTTGAAAGAACCAACCAATCCGATATGATGAAATGGCTGTGCTCATTCTCGGTGTCTCGACTGTCCAGGCCGGATTTATCGGGGCTATTTTGCACCATTGGTCGCAATGAGGCATATGCTATTCCAGGACCGAAAACTCGTTCCGTATCGGCACCCGAAAAGCTAGCATGCAATAACCCGCAATAACCTAGCGATGCTAACAATACGAGGCCAAATGAGAAGTGGAAGGTAACTGAGAATCCAACAGTGTGTTGCCAATTTCGTTTTTGCAATTATAAAGAGTCAAGACGCACCAAGAATCCGAGTCCAATTAAAATCAACCTTTGTGCTGTTTCTGTTTCTGTTGCTGTTGCTATTTCTCTTGCTGCCTATGGCCCTGGTCCTGGCACATTCTCATTTGACCTCTGGGCCGAAGAAAAGCGAGCTGCGGCCTCTGCCCATCCAATCACCGCGCCGCAAATCCCAATCCTGGCATGGTTCTGGCCCGCGGCTCCCCAACTCTGTCTTTAGGCCTGGGACCAGGGGACCTATCTGCCGGCGTGGGACCCCACCCTGCGCGAATCGCGGAGTGGCCCTGGGCATCCCCGAGATCCGGCCCACAAATCGGCCCCATTCTCGCGCACCGCCAATCACCGCCCGCGAATTATTCATCGTGGGCCCACGACCGTCCTGTGCACGCCCGCGAAGGTGATTGTTTTGCTTACAGTGGATGCATTTGACAGGCCGACATGCGGCCTCGCGCCCACCCACCCACGAATGTGGGGCCACTGGCTGTGGGGCCACTGGACGGGGCCAGTTTCAGCCAATGCTGCGCTCACGAATTGCGCCCTGCTTACGCTGCATGTGCTGTGGCCCGGAACGGTAGGAGAATTATATACCATGGATTCTCACCGAGTTTTTTGATGTTAAAATTCTTAGCATTTGAATTTTTAAAAGTCTCATTGTGTCTGATATTTATCTGATTTTTATCTGACTTTATTCGATCTTTATCTGACTTTTTCTGATCTTATCTGATTTCATCTGATCTTCATCTGATTTTTATTCCATCTTTATTAGTCTGGCCCAGCATTTCCACTTTCCCATCATTCCCCATGGTTTCAATCATTATGCAACGAAGACGCAACCTTATCGTGCCCAAAACATTGGTCAAAGGCGAGAAGGTCCTCAAACTGTGTATCCGCTGCAGACACAACAAAACCAAATGTGATGCATTGTTGACCAGCCCGTTTCCTTGCTCATACTGCTCCAAAAAGAACCTCCCATGCAAACTCGATGTCACCAGACCTCCCAAACGAGAACACGACGTGACGGAAAAAATCGTTTATGAGGTGCAAGAATTACACCGCAAGCTCGACTCAGTAATCTCTTCCAAGTCCCGTCTTGTCCTGAAACTTATGCGTGATCTGCAAATCGAGCTTCCTTCGCTGCCTCCAGAAACCTCCCAAATTTTGGGAGATTCGCCTGCCACATCCACGGAAGACCGGGAACCGATCTTCATTGACCCTAGCCCCACACGGTCTGTTCCAGGCTCTTTTACCATAAATTCTAGCAAAACCACCAACCCCGTGTGCATTTCATACGAACGTGCTGCTTCACTTTTCGCAGCCTTCGAGGCCAACTTTTGCCCCTACCTCCCGATTCTTCCGAGTTCTTTTTTCCTGAAGAACTTGCACGATATCCATGAAGAAAGCGGATTGCTCTTTTGGTCGATCTTGGTGACGTCTCTCTTGACGGAAGGCTCGTCAAATGAATACTCCAACTTGGCCATTCATGTGCAGAACTTGGTGGTGGTGGATTGCTGGTTCAATACGCCACGCTCGCTTTACTCGTTGGTGGCGTTGTTGGTGTTGACCACGTGGCCGTTGCCCGATAACCGTGCTCTGCAGATCCAGGACTGTATTGCAGTCAAGTACATCTCGCTCATGAAAAGCTTGGCTCTTCAGTTTGGTCTTCACAAGTTAACTTTCATCGATGAGTTCAGCAAAAAGACAAACATGCAATTGGACGCCACGGCCGAGG
The DNA here is from genome assembly GCA_030563445.1 of Metschnikowia gruessii. Classification (NCBI taxonomy): domain Eukaryota; kingdom Fungi; phylum Ascomycota; class Pichiomycetes; order Serinales; family Metschnikowiaceae; genus Metschnikowia; species Metschnikowia gruessii. The sequence continues at coordinate 44,353 of JAJMIV010000024.1, forward strand.
TCAACCACACGCTCCGTGAAAGAATCTACAAGTACGTCAACATCAACTCAAACTACTGGCTAGTTTACCTTGGGCTCTCTACTTCTAACTACAACGGTTTCCACCAGGACTTCATTGTCAACCGGGCTGCCAACTTCGACATTTTCAAGCAGGCGGACTTCTTGCAACAGGATAACTTCATAAACTCTCTCCTCAAGGTTTCTTTGGTGCAACTGAAGATGAATGAGACCATGAACAGCTCCGTCAAGGGCCTGAGCCAGGTCAGCAAGCTTATCCATCTCAACATGTTCGAGCAGATCTTGGACGGATACAAAAATGAGTCGTCGCCATTGATGAAGGACGAGTTGATTTCCTTGGCTCTTGAGTTCTCCAAGTTGCAGCTTTACATCTACTATCTCTCCAAGAATGACCTCACTGTCAGTGAGTATAGGGCTGTCATCTATAGAACACTCTCGTGCTGTAAATCCATCCTCGACTTGTTCCAAAAGCAATTTGGTCACTGTTCCAACTACTTTCTGATTCCAATCCACTACCGATTCAGTGTGGACTTGGTTTCATTGACGTTGTTGCAGATCCACTCGTCCCCTCTCCTAGTGTCTGTGAAGCACTACCACGAGGTCAAGGCGCAGTTCTTGAGATCCTACAAGATGGTCACCAACGACGGAAACACCGAGTGGATGAACTTGAACCAAAAGTTCCTTACCATCATTCGGAAGTTTGATTCCTGTGATAAGACCAAGGTATTGGCGTTGAAGTCCAGGAAAAACTCCTTCTTTGTCATTGACAAGATGGCCGATTACTTGGTATCTAGTTTGCATTATGAGCTGCTTTGGCAAGTGTTCCAGGCAGAGAAAATGTACCAGTTTGGAGACGTGAGCATCAACTGGGGTCTCTTTGGGCTTAACCCAGAAAACCCCCAGCACAAGGAGATCATGGAATACGTTACATCGGGGCCTATATTGGCAGGTATATAATTGTTAAGGGCCTATATTGGCAGGGTATAATTGTTAAGGGCCTATATTGGCAGGGTATAATTGTTAATTAATTGCATCGGAAACACCCAATGGGGTAATTAGAATGGTTACTATAGGGTATAATTATGAATTAGTAAAACATTATACTATCTATTTTGGTATTTTAGCGGTTAAAGTCCATGAAAGACACGACGGAATAGCCCGGACCATTTAATTGCAACATAAACTGGGCCAATAGTTATATAAGTCTTGATTCAAACATGTATATTTAGTCATCATATACAGTAACATCATGTTACCCATCAATTATTTACACGCGATTTATACTTGTATATCGTTTATGCATTTATCGTTATTTCGTTTAGAACTACGTGGTAAGAATACCCACACGAAATTTGGAAAGTTAAAAATTACTTGATCATATACTTTTGTGTAAGCAGTATATTTCCTGCTTTTATAAAGCGGAAAAATGGGCGTAGTATCTGGAACATTATATTACCAAAGAGACGGACAAGTAATTAACGTAATTCCAATCGGGTCGAGAATCCTGTTAGGACGAGAATGCGAAAATGTCGCATTTTCATTTTTTTGTTTTACTCTAAACGAACCATTACTCCATCAGTTTTGGTTTTATCAAGATTAAATTTCTTCTGAAGAATCATTAGATATTCAAGAATATTATAAACGTTCAAGTAAAAAAACACAATGTCGGAAGCCTTGTTGGTGGCGTATGTATGAACAGGGGCAAAAAGTGGGGGAAAGCCCAAAATGAGCTCTTTTTTGAACAGCCCATCACTCACTTAATTCCCGGTAAACTAAGTTTTGGATTTAGTAGACACTTATGGACATGTTTCTCTTTGATTTAAGCAGAATTTATATATATAACATCTATTTCTATTCGGAGTACTAGGCTTTGGGAGATCCAAAGGAGGTAAGTCACGTGACTAAAATGCGGTTTTTGGGCGAAGAAATCAGATAAAATAAATCAGTCGGGTGGTGCGATATTTTAAATTGAAGCCCATGAATTGGATTTTGCGAGGACCCCCACCTTAGAATCCGCAAAAACATCACGTGATCGGACCGAACACCGACTTCCACAGCCAATAGCTCAACATCCACGTGGATGTGGTATTTCTAAAATCCAGGGATATTGAAGAGAATCATTGATTCAAGGGTTTCTTAAAGGTAAAACTTAGTTCACCAGGAATCCAGTGAATAAAGTATCCTCCAAAAAGGGGCCCGTTTTGGCCTTTTTCGCAGTTTTTACCCTCGTTAATCAATATGGAACCAACAACACCCCCAGACAATATTTTTTTCAACTTCAAATTCCACACATGTCTTCAATAGCTAATTACTATGCTGACAGAAGTAAGAGTGAAACGAAACACAACTGATCGATTTATGGCTGATATATGATGACACAAAAAAATGAAAATGCGACATTTCGCATTCTCGACCTAGCAGGATTCTCGACCCGAATGGAATTACGTTAATTACACACTTTCGAAGAATTACAACAGTGAAACAGTCACAGAATCAAAAATAAAATATTCCAAAGCACCTCACAGATGTAAGGCCGCATAAATGTTGCTAGTTATTAACTAAAATAGTATTTTTTATTGAAATATCCTGTTTTTTCTGGTATCGCACAACGTGGTTTAACTACTCTTAGTGGAGTGTTGACATTTTGATTAAATACATGCGAATGTACTTTTATCGTGATATGCGAATATAGTATTATCCATATAAGGTGATGTTACTTCTTCGTCCTCGTTATACAATCTTGGGCGATATAAATTCGTTCGTTATCAAAGGTGTATGCTGTTTGTATCACGTGACTGGAAATAGAAGAAGTTTATATTGTTTAGTATTTTCAGCAAGTGTTCAAGATATCGTGTTACGAACAATACGCCTAAAGATCATTTGATGAATATATAGCAGTCATTCCTGGATAAAGGCCCAGAGAGTGGAACCAGGAATTATGCTAACATATCAACTTTATCAAGTACCAAGGTACAATGTGCACTACGAGAGACCAGTTTTCCGGGTAGCTGAATAAATTATTGCAAGTCAGAAATCTTTTCTTTTTGAACAGGTCTTCCTTGCCTAATTTCAGTACCGGATATCAATGCTTTTTTGAGAAAATCTATTGTTTCAGTGGCACGTGAATTTTCACATATTTGAGACCAGAAAGCTTATTCAGACTGATTGGGGGCTCTAAGTCGACGTCACTGTCATCTTAAGAATCAACTGATTGAGAATTCCAGAATTTTATACTGAAGAATTTGCACTTCTACGCAGAAGTCCCGGTGGAAACACACGCGGCATGTGAAGCAGTAAAAATCTGAAAACTAGAACCTTTTTAATAGTTTTTGGGCCGTTTTACGCGAGTGTACCTTTTTTTTCTTTGAATTAGGCATATTTGTATGTGATGTGCAGCCAGATGTCAGAATTTATTAGTGATATTTCCAAGATCCAGGATTTTTGGCTTTTCCTGTATGTTTATATCCAATAATGACTGTATCTATTCCAAATTTCAAACATTTTAAGGAAGGAGGCGCACTTCGTCGTAACCGTCTTTTTGTCACGGTCGTCGTCTTCAAGAGGCGACCGGCCAATTTAGGAACAATTAAATTTTTATGTTTGAATAATTTTTTTTATTATAATTTTTAAGTGATTTAAGTATATCTAACAAAATAACTTTTTCTTATATTCTATCCTATAAAACCATCTATTCCCCTGGTATTGCCAGCCGGGTCGTTGCCAGTATGCAGTTGTGTTCAATATATAATACGAATTTTAATTATATGTAATACTTCACCACAAGTCTACGGCATATGGCAAATTAAACAAATTCTTCATGTTCAGAATCGGCGTTATATTGTTGGCCAAAAATAAGTGAATTCAGAAATATCGTTTTACTGTATATAGCCGTGGAGTATTCACTAGTATAGTTATCATTATGACTGGCATTGATATAATTTGATTATGTTGTAATTAAATAGAAATCACTATCAATCTAGTAATTCCGACTTACTGCTGGCCCAGACTTTCGCTAGATTCTATTAATATTCTATGAATAACCCTCCCTAATCAACCCACTTCAGGTTGAGTTTCTTGGAATCCACAAATGGCTTGGTGATGATATATGCCGCAAATAACGCCACAATGGTCAAAATGAGCTTGGGCTTATCAAAGTCCGACTTGAGCAAGTCGTACGAAGATGATGGTTGTACCACTGTACAGAATTCGTTGAACTCATTGACAAAACACACCACAGATGTAGATTCCAACTCGGTGGGCAGTAACAACACCTTATTGTTCTTACTGACATGGAGCTTGTTTTTATGGTTGAGGGTCTTGAAGGTGTTGTGGTGGATCACAGGCTCGTAAGGAAGCATGCCGAAATCGTCCATCTGGTCGTTCTGGGTCATTTTACGCCCATCGACTCTTCTGCTGTTGAGAAGGTACTTGGGGATCTCCACCAAACTGCCGGACTCCGTGAGCGCAATCACCGATTTAACGGTGACGCCAAATTTTGTGTTTGTAGATTCGAGAGAGAGAATCTGTTCGGGGTAGATGAAAGTGTTGCTCAAGGCAGTGACATTGGCCGATTTGAACGCCGTTTTGGCCGCACCAGAAACGTCCTTGGCGTCCTGGAACAAGTCCACCACCACGATTCTTTGCTCGCTCACGGGCGCCGTCACATACATGGAATACACAACCCAGTTGTCACTCTGGGTGATGCTAATGGACGAAATGTCAATGGTTTCTCCTGTATGTTGTTGGGTATGGATTACAGCCCCTGAAATACCATCAACAAGCGTGAACCGCACGGTGTCTTTATCCTTACTGATGATGGAAACGAGGTTTGGGTTCAAGTACTTGTAGAGCACGGACCGGTCGTATCTGGCAATACCGCCTGCGGAGGTCATGGCGTCGGCGTTTTTAGAAACCGCCACAATTATCTCCGTGGGCTTGTTCCATTGCCACGTGGGCCTTAAGGAGGTGTTATCGACCTTGTATGCCTGAAGAACGTTGGAATCTTGGTGGAGGATGAATTGGGACGGAGACACGTTTTGTTCGCCGGTAAGAAAGTCGAGTTTTTCCCCAAACTTCACCGCAATGGCGTCAGGCGATACAGGATCCTCCAAATCGTCGTCGGCGGGTGTGGTCTTGAGACTTACCACCTTTTCGATGGGCGATTCGAAGATTCTAGAGGAAACCAGTTTTCCGGACCTCAAGTCAAGAATTTCCACAGCTGAATCGAAAAACACATAGAGTTCAGAGCCCAGCGCCTTGGCTTCACGGATTGTGCCGTCGCCCAGGAAGTCGTAGACCCAAATTAAGTCGCCATTTCTGGAACTTTTGGCTGCCACAAGAGAACGCGACGCGTCGATTTGCACGAGGATCATGTTAAACCCAAACACGTCTTCATCGGCCGAAAAAGCCGCCGTAGGTTTCCGTAACACCACCTGCGACAAGAGCTGGCCAAGCTGGGACAAATGTGTTTTTGTTCTCACGAGCCAGCGGTGCACTATACTCAGCGAACGGGCCTCCTCTACGAGGTGGTGGGCCTCCTCAATTTTCGCCAACAGAGGGGGAACATTGACGATTAGTGCTCCTCCGGTGGCAGAAAATGTAGACAGCGGCAAAGGCAGAACGGAAGAGTGGCCAGACTCGATTTCATAGTCGTGTACAAAAAGTTGCGTGTCGTTGCCATTATCATTACCACTGTCATTACCATTAAGTGCGACAAAATGACCTCCAGACAACACCGCCAGACGTAAATCTGGATGGATTTCAACGACCTTGAGTGGAACCGAGGCCTGGGTTTTTTGTTTTTGTGTTTCTTGGGTGACCTTGCTGAGGTCAAGGAGATAGGCCTTGTGTTCAGTAAGCAAAAGTACAGTTTCGCCCGAAACTTGCATATCGACAATAGCATCAAACTTTTTGCGGTAAATGGCAGCCGGCTCGGCGCCAGACGTCTTGTAGATGACAAAACTGGACCCATGGTAGCTCACGACGGTATCGTTGGTCACATATATAGGCGATTTATTCGCACTAGTCAACTGGACCTCGTCCACCACTCCAGGGGGAAACACGAGGTCGTAAAAAGAGCCATGGTCGACATTTTCAACCGCCAAACTGGTTCCGTTATCGTGGAATCCACTAAGCAGAAATACATCGGTTCCCGTGAACACATATGTGTTTTGGGGAAGAGTATACTGAGAGAAAGTGCGGGCATATTGGGTGCCCAAACTATAGAGTGTATGGTTATACCAGGAGACGAGTTGTCCTCCGTTTTCGCCCCCATTTTCGCCATTTTCCCCGTTTTCACCACTTCCACTGGTTTCTTGTAGAATTGTCCACCCGGAGCCCCTGTATCCCTGGATATCCACTGGTGGTGCACCTAATGCAATGGAAGCAATGAATATTCCCGTGTCTTTTTCAAACACCGACACCACAGTACTGTTTTTAGAGAAGGTGGCAATGGTATCATCTCCAACAATAAAATCGTCACTCCCATGAAGCGAAAGATCAATATATGTCTTAATCTTGGACGACGCAACGTCTCGCCAGTATAACACGTTTTTTTGGGAAAGTTCCACCACCGTTTGGTGATCCAATAATGCGTGTTTCGAGAGAGGCCCCGAATTATAGTGGACCCAATCTTTTTTAAATGCGTCGTTGGTGGAAACCGCACGCACAAGGCCGAGCATAGAAAACACCATTATTGCCCAAATAGGTAGATGCGGGGAAAAGTTCCTCATTGGAAACGCTCTTTATATATATTGGTGGTGTGGTTTTAGTGTTGGCCTTGGCCTTGGTGAGCATTCATGTGAGCATGTGAGTGTGCATACATTGAGGAATGAGAATAAGAGGCATGGAGGAAATGAAGTGTTTGTGTATTTGTGTTTTTTTTTTGTGTTTTAGTGTTTTTGTTTTTGTTTTTGTATTTTTGTGGTATTTGTTTTGGTATTTCCAACTTTATTCTATTTGGGGGTCTGTTTTGGGAAGTTTTGGGGATACTCTTTTGACGAAGTATTGTTATGGTAACTCTGTAGGAGTGCTAAATGAGAATGCCAAGACCGGGCACTACTGTATAAGACGTCATGGTTTGCATCTTCTATATATATGCAAAGCGTGACCATAGAGTAAAGTTTGAAGTAAAGTATTGGCTAAAAGTGGATTACCCATTTTTGCTTAGACTTGGTTCTCGACGTTATTCGTGGTTCTCTTTATTGTATACTCGGGTTTTTGCATCGCCTTGGATAGCTTGGCAGTGCGCGACCATATCTAATCAATTAAAGCTTTGTATGTTTCGTCTTGGCCCTTTTTAGTATTTGTTAGTTTTCTTTTAGTTCTGTAGCTAATACTGAATTTACCTTTAGAAAATGG
>JAJMIV010000025.1:0-50705 GCA_030563445.1 Metschnikowia gruessii
AAGCAAATGTCAGAAGATTGGTTTTGGTCAGTGCCATTTATGCTGAGAACAGAGAGTTTGGCGCAGCCTCTCCAATCAGAGATTACTACATTGCAAAGCATTACGCGGACAGAATTTTACAGCATGAATTCAAGGACACCTTGGACTTTACTATCTTGAAACCTTCAGCATTGACTGATGGTGAAGGAACTGGAAAGGTTAAGATCTTGACTGGAGAAAAGGATGTTGGTCTGATTGACAGACAAGACGTGGCCCTGGTGATTCTCGAGATCTTGGACAAGAAGGATACTTTTGGCAAGTCTTATGACTTCAAGGCCGGTGATTCCGAAATCTCGTCTGATCAGACTTGGGCTTAGATAATAAATAGAGTAAAATGAAAACCTCTTGTATAATTGATTGAAAGTTCACTAATTGTTCCTCATTAGTAATCATGGGTGTACGCAATGCATGATGTGCGGCATTTTCGCAATCAGATCAGGCACATGCACATACCTAATGGCTCGAGTTTAATAATACTGTTTCAGTTGTTTCTGTTACTGTAAAAGTTCCATATTTTTTCTTTATTTTCTTTATTTTCTTTATTTCAATTGTCTATGATTGTAATTTAACTAAAACAATCCTTCGATCTCACCTTCGTCGTTCACCTCGACATTCATGTATCCTGCGTGGGTAGGCAAGCCAGGAATCGTCATGATTTCTGCAGCCAAAGCGTACAAGTAACCAGCACCAGCACTACATCTCACCTCTCTGATTGGCACAGTGAACCCGGAAGGAACACCCTTCAAGCTTGGGTCGTGAGACAATGAGTACTGCGTCTTGGCAATACAAATAGGCAACTTATGGTATCCTTGACGAGTGTAAGTCTCAATTTGCTTTTTGGCCAATGGAGACAACTCAATAGCAGAGGCACCATACATCTTGGAAGCAATAGTAGTCAACTTCTCCTCGACGGTGTCCTCGACGTTATACAAGAAAGTTTGCTCTTCGGCGTTGGCTTGGAGAACAGCCTTGGAAACGGCCTCAGCCAATTGCAAGGATCCAGATCCACCTTGGGCCCAGTGGTTAGATGGAACAGCAAAATCAGCACCGGCCTTGAGGGCCTCTTCTTGCATCACACGAAGCTCGTTCTTAGTGTCAGTCTCAAATTCATTAATGGCAACAACAACAGGTACATTGTACTGCTTGATGTTGGCGATTTGCTTGGCCATGTTAGCACAACCTGTACGCAAGTAGTCCAAGTTCTCGGTGGTGTACTCAGCAGGCAATTCCTGACCAGGCTTGACGTCAGGGGCTCCACCATGCAACTTCAAGGCTCTGGAAGTGGCAACAAGCACCACGGTATCAGGGGAGATACCCAGGGCGCGACATTTGATATTGAAGAAACGCTCACCTCCCATGGTAAAGTCAAAACCGGCTTCAGTGATGACAAAACCCTTCTTACCGTTGTTGGTGGCGTTAGAAGGAGATGTCAACTTCAAGGCCAAACGGTCGGCAATAACAGAAGAAGCACCGATAGAAATGTTAGCGAAAGGTCCTGCGTGAACAAACACTGGGGTTCCTTCAAGAGTTTGCATCATGTTTGGCTTAATGGCGTCCTTCAAAAGAGCAGTAATTGCACCAGCACAGCCAACATCTTCGGCAGTGATGGCAACACCGGTTTCCTTTTGAGTTCCAACGACAAGACGTCCAACTCTGTTTCTCAAATCCTTAAGAGAAGTGGACAATGCCAAGATAGCCATGATTTCAGATGCAACGGTGATGTCGAAACCAGAAACACGTGGTGGGTATTTCGAGGCCTCATTCTTACCTTGACCAATAGTGATTTCACGAACGAAACGATCGTTACAGTCAACCACACGCTTAATGGTAATCGAGTCAGGGTCGATGTTGAGCATAGCAAATTTCTCGATTTCCTCCTTTGTCAATTCGTCTGGGTTGGTTTTCGTGATGCCCAACTTTTCCAAACGGGCCAACATTTGACGAGTGAACTTACGTACACCCTTCTTTGCAGGCACCAATCTCTTGTAGAAACCACTGACGGTTTTACTGGTGTACTCGTGGAACATACGAGTGTCCACAGCAGCACACAACAAGTTCTGTGCAGCAGAAATGGCATGGATATCACCAGTCAAATGCATGTTGAACTCGTCCATTGGGATGACTTGAGCGTAACCACCACCGGCAGCACCACCCTTGACACCGAAGGTTGGGCCCATAGATGGTTGACGTACATTAGCGATGGAGTTGAATCCCAAATGAGCACCAAGAGCTTGGGTCAAACCAATAGTGGTGGTGGATTTACCTTCACCCAAAGGAGTTGGGGTAATACCTGCAACCAAGACGTAATGACCACGGTCGGTCTTGGAACCCTCAACGTCCTCGTCCAAACGATCAATCACACGGTGTGGGTCGACCTTGGCTTTGTAGTGACCGTAAGGTTCGAGCTCATTTTCCAAAAGACCAAGTTCTTGCGCAACCTTGGTAATCTTTTTAGGTTTCTGCGCACGCGAGATGTCAATGTCCAGTGGGACCGGGGACAATGGCTTGAGAGGCAATGGCTTGAACTTGTGGTCATGAGCCTTCTTGTAAGAGTGGATGGCAGCATCATAAACGTTGGAGCAAAGCATCGCAACGGTCATAGGACCAACTCCACCTGGAACAGGAGTGATGAACGAAGCCTTTCCAACGACATCTTCGAAATCGACATCACCGACAAGCTTTTTGCCGTTCTTGGCAGTAGGGTCTTCTTTGTAGTTGATACCAACGTCAATGATGATTGCACCGTCTTTAACCCAGTCACCCTTAACAAATTCTGGAATACCAACTGCAGCCACAACAATATCAGCATTACGAAGAATTGTTGGCAAATCCGTCGTGTGACGATGACAGATTGTCACAGTACAGTCCTCGTTTCTCAACATAGCAGCAACTGGAGTACCAACAATATCAGAACGGCCAATGACAACTGCGTTCTTACCACGTAACTTAATGCCGGTGGTCTTGATCAATTCCATGATACCATTGGGGGTACATGGTTTGAACATAGGCTTTCCGCCTCTTTTAGAAAGCTCACCTGCATTGTAACGATCGAAACCGTCCACATCTTTTTCAGTAACAACAGAGTTGGTGACCAAAGTCTCATCGATGTGCTTAGGCAACGGGAGTTGAATCAAGATTCCGTGCACCTTTGGGTCTTTGTTCAAACGATCAACCTCCTCGAGCAAAGCCTCTTCACTCAATTCAGCATCGAACTTCAACAAGTTGGACTTGATGTTGGCAGATTTGGCAGCCTTAAGTTTCGATCTCACATAGGCAGAGGAGTCTGGTCTGTCACCAACTTGGATAATTGTAAGCTGAGGCTTGTAACGAAGCTGGTCAAAGTCAACCTCGGTATTAGTTAAAGGCAACTCCAATGAAGGAAATTGCACCTTGTTGTACTCGACAACTTTTTGAGCGATTTGCTGTTTGATGGTTTTAGCCAATTTGGTTCCTGACACGATGTTGGCATCGAGGAGACGAGTATTCGTATGGAACCTCTTGATGGCAGCCTGGTAGGCCCTTGCACTTCTCAACATGATGACTTGAAGGAGACGTGAAGAGAAATTCTTATTTTTGAAAAAAAAAAAAAAAGTTGGAATTTTGATTTATTTAATAATAATTTTTTGGGGCAGGTCTGTTCGGAAGGTAAGCGAATTAGACTAATTTCTTGAAAATAATCTCTAGCATTTGGTAACCATCATTATATGCAAGAGCTCGATGAGGAGCACCGCTGGTTGCTTGAGTGGACGAAAATTTGTTCACGTAAAAATTTGTTTGGCCGAAAGTGACTCATATAATTTCCGCGAGACAAATGCCGTGTGAATACTCGAGCTCACTGGTGCAGGTTATATAAAAAGAGTGAGTTTTGAGCATCTTGGGCGATGAAAATGATGAATTGACTATTTCCCTCAAGTTAGAATTGCTGCAAAATCATAACCTTGGGAAAATTCCCCCACTGGCTCAGGGATAAAGTTGCATATGATGTTGCTGACTCTGTTTGGAGCCAGTCGGAAACGCAGTCAAAATTGCGCAGGTGGAGGCAGACTCGGCAGACTCGGCAGAACACGTGTGACTGCGCGACAGGCCCAGAGACGGGCAATACTTGGGGAGGGTAATATGGCTGCAAATAGCTGTAAATTATTAAATTATGAGATCTTAAATTCGATCCCATTATTATAATCAGGACTGTATGTGATTTTTTGACCACGCGTGTGTTTTCAGCAGATACTTCCAAATCAATTCAATGTTACAAGTAAGTGTTTTTATGAAATGCAACAGTGCGCCATTGTCTGCACGGTGAATTGGTCATATTTTTCTCGTTTTTGGTGGTTTTCACTTCGCTTTCTCAACCATTTTTATAGACTTTTATTTTACTATTATTCGAAGCTATTCAAACTTCCCTGGCTATTTGGTGCTGTTTCATCGTTAACACCATTTCATTTTCTGAGATACTCGAGGAGAATTATTATATGACTCTTGCTGTTACCTCGGCCATTGTAAATAGTATAACACTGAGGAATTCTACAATACCCATACTAACAGCATAAATTACTGCAGCTATATGCTATTTGATTTAACCGCGGCTCATCCAGGAGCATTGGTTGTCATTTCGGTGTCATAATATAGGGATACATCCTTTTAGAGATTGTCGCCCTTATGCGTATTGGTTGGGATTCTGATTCCGGTTCCGTTAGCAATCGGTTCATTCAGTTGGACAATGTTACCAGGACCAGTATCAGTTGGCTTGCCTTTCGTAGACTCAAGTAACTTCCTCTCACCCGTTTTGGACCTCAATTGACTCAACATCGCCTGTGCTCTGAGCATAACAATGTCGTTTCTCTCGGACTTTTCTTCTGGAGCCGTTTGTTCAATCACCTTTTTTCGCGTCGTCATTCTTCTCCTCAACGACTTCACACTCTCGTACTCATTGGATGACTTTTCTCTCCGGAGGTTCAAATCGTCTTCCGAGGCTATGAAGTTTTCTATTGAATGAGAATAAAGTGATCTCAGGCCAATGTACGACTGTCCCTTTTGATTGCGGCGTGCCTTTTGGTCAGCAAGCATGGGTGATTGATATTTCAACCTGCGAAGTAATTCATCAATAGATTCGGGGCTTCTATTCTCTTTTCCATTAGAGCCATCAAAGAATTCCTCTGCTTCGTCATCGTCGTCATCGTCGTCGTCATCGTCATCTCGGCTATTATCGGTGTTTCTATTCCGTAATAAATCTTCCTCAGAGCTATCACCCTTGGATTTCTGTTGAAGGTTGTTTTTATTCTTTTGCTCCTTGAGAGCATTTTCTTTCCGTTCAATCATTTGCTTCTTTTTCTCGTACACTCGTTCGTCCTCCTCTTTCTGGACATTCTCGGTATGCACCTTCTTGAATTCTGAAACAAAATTTGAAAACTTCGCAAAGAAGGAGTTTTTGCTATTCGAGTCGGACGAGTTTTCTCCAAAATGACCCATAACTTCACAGTACAAGGCAATCGTTCGCGCCTTTCTCGCGTCTACAAGAAAGACCTTTTGCTTTGCTTGTTCGAGTGAAGTTTCGATACTTTCCAAGATGCGGTCTTCCGGATGAAACTTATCCTTTTCACTTAAATTTCCTTTAGTCATCGAAGTGGCAACATTAAGAATATTCCTCTTGAATTCTTCACAGTCGGCTTCCAATTGCTCAATCGCAATCCTTTGAGTATGGTTCAAAACACTCAAATCATCCACAAATGACCCAAATTCTGGAAAATTGTTTCGAACAATCTTCTCCACGTAATGCAAAAATGTCATGGAGTTGGAATCATCCTTCATAAACCTTAACCTTTGCAAAATATCAATCTTGAACCCCATCGCCTGCTTCGAGGAATCATTCATAAAATTTCCAACAGATCTAATGAGAATCAACACTTTTTTAAGACTTTCACTGTCATCGATACAACTTGCACCCCGATGGATCATGTCTAACTTTTGAAGCAAGTCACTTGAATCTTTCCTAAAAGAATGCAAAACCAACATAGCGCGAGATCGCGATTTCCAGTAATTTCTCATGTTGAAAATCTCGAGGAAAATGCGATCCGCTCTTTCTAAATTTTCTGGAGACTTGAGCGGCTTTTGTTCTGGTTTGGTGTAGTCCCGAGAATAAGGTATGAACTCTCGAGTGACTGAATCTGAGATCTCATTCAATGCGTCACTGTTGAAGAACTCTAAAACACTTACATTCTCCGTGATAGATTCATCACAGCGAAGAACTTTACTCATCAACTCTTCCACAGTCAAATTACCGAACATATGCAAATTAATACCAAACTGTTGGGCCAAATCTCTGGGAAGTATCGAGACTTTTTGTACCTTCGGGTTAAGTGGGTTGGTTACCTTCGTTTTCACCTTCACTACAGAGGTTTTCGCAACAAAAGCTTTCTCTAACTCTTGTAGAACACCCCTATCGTGCAACTCTTCAATTATCTCCTTATTTTTCATGCCACTCCAGAAAGTGTTATCAATGTTGTCAATTTTGCTCCAGTGCATTTGCTTGAGTTTTGTCTTGGGTTTAATATGCTTTCCGGGAATTTGTGACTCGCCCAACCGCCGTGGTGCAGAAACTTCAAGTGTTGATCCACTTTGGTTGGCAGAATTAACTTCCCTTATTTGATTATCCTTCATAATATTGGAGAGTGTAGCCATGTTTGGAGGAGGTGGAGGAGGAGGAGGTGGTGGTGGGGCTGCGGCGTTTTGTGTATTTGTACGATTCATGAGTAACAGGGGTAATGGTGGAGGTGGTGGTGGTGCTTGTGAGTCTTTAACCGTCGGGGAATGCACTAGCATGGAAGGTAAAGGGGGAGGTGGTGGGGGTGGTTGCAGCACTGATTCTTTCACCGCTTTGTCTTGAGTTAGCATTGTTGGCAAAGGTGGAGGTGGAGGTGGTGGAAGAAGATGAGATACCGACAGATTCGTTGGCTTGGGTGGATCGTTTAATGGATTCACTTCTTCACCAACATTGCGCGAATCTTCCGAGCCTTGCAAAAGAAATCCAGGGACAGGAGGTGGTGGCGGCGGCGGTGGGCCACGATTGGTTTGGGCAGGGCCAAGATCAAGAAAGGTAGGAAAAGGTGGTGGAGGTGGTGGTGGTGGGGGACGGTGCAGTAATCCACAGTTAACTTTAATGTTAACATGGTTATTTTGATCTTTTTGATGCATGGGTACTGAAAGACCTTCGGAGTCAAACCCTTGCGGAAGTGTATCCAAAACAGATATGGCCTTTTCAATCGCTTTCAGGGGTACCGTAGACGGGTCAACTGTGGCCGTAGAGCCACTAAATGTGTCATTCTTCGCCGGCGGAAGTTTCTCTATACTGCTGGCCAGTCTCTTAATATCTTCGCCTTTCTTTAAAATCAGTTTGAGAGGCAGATTCAGCGAGCGCCGTCTTTCATCGGTCTTGGATTCTTTTGCATTATAAGCCCCGGTTTCCTCTGAAGAATTCGAAGCATCAAGTTCGAACGTTTGCTTTGAGACAACCCCCGAGCCACTCTTTTTGTTAAATGAGTGGGAGCTCTTAAGTTGAAGCTCATCAGCCATCATATACCCTCTCAATCCATCAAGATTCGATTGGCCTTGATATAATGGTTTGCGATCAGGTTCTTGAGAATCTTGAAGGGGATAGGATGTACCTTTTGTCTTCTTGGGCCTTTTCTCAAGTTCATGTTCCTTGCGTTTCAAGCTTTTCTCAAGTCTTTCCTTTTCCCTCTTGAGGCTTTGAATCTCCAACCTCTGTTGGTTTATGATGTCCAGGGCATTATTTATGGTGTCAGTTGAAGAACTACTCTCAGAGCTTGACCTGTCTCGGCTAACTGTATCTTGCTCTTGAAGTTTCTCGATGGTTTTGCGAAGCTTAACTGTCTCCATAACTGCTCTCCTTGCGGTCTCGTCTGTTTCCATTCGGTCCATCAATCGCTCAACAGACATGCAAAGCACAGAATCTGGGTCAAAGGTGATATTAGATTCAGACATCGTGTGATCAAGGATTGACTCAAGCAAGACGAAAACTTTTTGTGCTTCCTTGGAAGATTTTGCATATTCCAAACGAGCTAATCTTTCAACAATTGAGCCCATATTGACTGAAGTCAGAGGTTCATTCGAATTTGAGAGAGGCGACTGATCGTCAAGTTCAAATTTGATCTTTGAGTATATCTCATCTAGAATTTGAGTTTCGTCTTCCTCCTGTAGATCCTCCATTTGATTCCCGGACAAGAATTTTGAGTAATCCTCAGTTTCCACTAGTTCATATTCCTGAATTTGTTGGTTGATATTTTCATCCTTCATTGCCCCCAATTTGTCGAATATGATTGGTAATCTAGAGTCAGTCAACTCCTTTCGTATATGGGCCCTGTCATTTACCAGTTCTCCCTTTTGAATAATCATATTAATTAAGATCAATGTTGTAAGAACATAATTCTTAAACTTTTGGTCGTTTCCATTTCTTTGAATGGAAGTCAAATTAAAATGCTGATCAATGGCAGTTTCGAACACGTTGAGCCAGGGTTGAAACCGAACAAACTCTCCCATGGAATCCTGAAGAGAAGTGAAGCATTCCATAATGTGAGGAAAGTAATTGAACCTAGAGCAATGAATTAGGTAAACCAACAACTCTGTGACCAAAAGTCTGGTAGTAGAACTTGGAGAAAGAAGTGAATGCATAATGGAGCTGATCACCAAGAGGTCCGACTTTGTAAAAGAAGATTTAGAATTAATCGAATCCTCGTCATCGCTGGCTATTCCTTGGGACACTTCTTCTTCGACCTCCCTCCGGTCGGTTGATAATAGCATTTTGAGGCAAAGACAGATGTATTGCTCTCGAATAATGTCATCGTTGGATTTGATGCTTCTCTTATTGATTCGTTGTAATATCACAGAAAGGGCAGTCTCTCCCTGGACCTCTTGAAACTCATAGAGCCAGGTTTTGTTGCCTTTACTTTCCAACTTCTTTATCAACTTCCGAAACTCCTTTATGGTCAATTTGTTGGCCATGATCCGCGATACAAACCAGTTTGGAGATCCCTCTTTGATTTTTATCTTCTTAGATAAGTTATTGGGATTAGCAGAATCGGTATTAGATTGTTCTCCCAAAAACGTACCACTAAAGTTGCGGGTGAAGGAAACAGTTCTTGATGGTTTCGACGACACTTTAGTACTCAGATCAGAAAGTTTTCCTTCTTGAGACATGAAGCGGGGACTTGCTGACGATTTGAGTTGAGGCAGAGAGGTTGAAAATTGTGAAGTCAAATGGTGTAAGTCAAAGTCAACGTTAGTTTCACTCTCACTGAGGAGAAGCTCCCATTTTCTTTTGGTCGAGATGTTCTGGAAAGATTGTTGTGGAAATACACGCGATGAAAGCAACTTTTTGAATAGCGCATCCACGACATGAGTTGACGGCATTGAATGTAAGTTCGTGCTCACGACTTCGAAAGACTGGAGACTATTACTGGGGCCTGGGTCCTTTTTGGATGGCACAAAAACGGGGCTGGTCGATAGTTCCCTTTGTAAACTCAAGCTTTTTAGTTTCGGACTCTCGCCTGGTGTACTTTTTGAAAAGGAGGGGTAAGGAGGACCCATGGCACTCATTTCAAGAGCGGGCGGAAGACCTGCTTGTGCTGATGGGGCTATCTGACTAGAATAAGGCTCGGCAACCAAATTTTCGTAACTCTGAGAGGCAGAATTGGAAGTCTGTGCGGCCATGCGCAGATTCTTGGGGTCCAAAGAGCTAAAACTTGCGTTGCTGCCATTTGCTGAGTTCGAATATAGACCATGGGCTGGTGGTGTTGGCAAAGGAGCCTCCAAAGGGATGCTGGAGGATGTATTTGCACGATTCATCGAAGCAGATTGCAAGATATGCAGTTGGGAAATCACCTCTCTCAAGCTGTGCTCTTCGGAGCTCATGGAGGGTCTATCATGAGCAGATTGTGCGGTGGAAGAGCCTGTTCCAGATACGAGAGAGATGATTGATGGGCCACGTCGCGGTAGCATTTTCACATGGGTAGGCTCGGTCGAGTCTGACACAGATTCATATCCTATGGCCTGGAAATGATCTTTAACTGGGTCAAAGGTTGGATGCTGGGATGTATGTGGAGATTTAGTGGTGCTGAGGTTGTTTGTTGGTGTCTCACAAGATGAAGCCGGTACTGCCGAAGGTTTGGCAGCCTTACCTGACATTTTCTTTAGACCTTTGGTTAGAAAATTGCCTTGTTTTGACCTTGGATCTAGGCCCAGAGCATGGGCAGGTTGATCTGCCATTTTTCTATATCAATAAATAGGGGTTTTTGGTTTGTGGTAGAACTTTACTAAGTAGAGGCAGAGTAGTAGGAGAAGGTGCGCGAAATCAGTGTCTGTGTACGTAGCATGTTGTGAGGAAACATTTGATCCCAGACCCCGCGTCTGAAAATCGGAGGTACTCTAACCCAAAATCCATACCCTAAACGGAAAATCTGGATCTACCCAGGCCGAAAAGAATGAAAATGAAAAAATAAAAAAAAAACGAAAACAAATACCTGGGGCATAAAAGACAAATAACGAAGAGAAAAAATATGAAGGAGAGGAGATCAGCAGGAAAAAAATGAGATCATCCTTTCAATATGACTAACAGAGACAATGAGAAATACAAATTAATAAAATTCAACAGATAAATGCCACGTTGTCTGAAAGAAGGTTTAGCTCTAGAGAATATTTTTGTTGGCTATCTTGTTTCTCGTGTTTCCATAAGCGGAAATCTTTTTCGCACGCAGGCAATTGGGCAAAACCTCAGTTAAGTATTTTGTTTCACTTGCAAGTCTTGCATTCACTTTGGCATGCTTTTGCCGTGCGATGAATACGCCTAGCCTTCCTTTACCCGGCCTAGACTCGCCTGTCGCTTAAAAGTTTTTGTTCAGTAGGATCGCCGCCGCGCACGAACGTTTAGTTAGCACATGAAGTGTTCCATCGGGATTTTTCTCGGAATGAACTATTTGCATATTTTTCCGCCTGTCATTCTCCTGTTTATTTTTTTTTCTTCCTTAAGTTTCTTCTTTAGCTTCCTGTTTATTATTTTTTAAAATATTCGGCCGAAAAAGTTCACAAGCATTAAAGAAGTCCCCTTATCCAATTATTATTGCGAAGACGTTGGTGTCAAAGGCCTCTTTTTCTCTTTTGATGGCCTGGTTCCTTCATGGTGACGCATTCATGTTTGATTGGTGTAAAGCCATCATTACCCGTCGCTTACTATGATACATACATTATTATTATTGTTTCTTTTCTTTTTTTCTGCATTCTCTATTTATTAAGCATTTCTGTTTGCTATTGATATAGAAGAATGCTCACAGTCAAACAGTGCTGAAGTCTAACCAAGCATACTTTGCTTCAGCCGGTGGCCTGCCCTGAGTCGATACTAGGCTGGCCCTACGCCCGCGCTGGCCCCCATGGAATGGCATTTTGGCCCCAGGCGCGTTTTTTGTTTTCTTTTTTTACTTTTCTTTCGTGCCACACGCTTCGCACTCGCGCCTGAACCGCGTTGTTTACCTAAAAATTTTTGGCCCCAATATTCACGCCGCTCCAGCTGAATACCCTCGGGCAACCTGACTATTGGATTTTCTGATTTAGTCCATTTCTTTTCTTTTACTTTTTTTTTCGATCTATATTCTTTCTAACAAATTTGAAATGCCCTCGTACAAATCACGAAAGCCCCCGGCAAAGCAAAAGCTGATATCGAGTTTTTTCTCCCCCGCATCGGCTCCCAAGCCTGTCCCTGGGACTTCCTCTGCTCCGATTCAGCTTTCATCGCCGGTGAAGCCACACACTAGAACTCCCGAAAAATTGATCAAGGCCATTAGGTCACTGAGTACCCTTGTTCAGAAAACACAGGGTCGATCTTCTTTTGAGGAGCCTGCGAGTTCAGACACGTCTTTCGCTTCTCCTGAAATCGATAACTTTCGCAATCCTCTCTTGAAGACCTTTACGGCTAAGTCGGTGGTTCTGCCCACCAAAAATCAGTCTTCCAGCCATCTGCAACTCTTTGTTGTGTCGGATATTGAAGACGATAAGGAAAACAAAAGGTCTGCTACCCAAGAACCCCAAGGTTCATCAATTGATTCCAAACCCGGTCTCAAGAGAGCTGCAACATCATCCTTGTTGGATTTCCTCAATGATAAGCCAAAGAAGCCCCGGAAGAAGCTCACTTCGCGTAACTCACCGCCTCCATCTCTGGGAAGTCGTCTTGTTACTTTGAGTGATGAGCAACTTGCTATTGTCGATGCTGTGGTCAAACGCGGCGAAAATGTTTTCTTCACGGGATCTGCCGGTACTGGTAAGTCTGTTGTTTTGCGGAGCGTTGTGGCGGAACTTTACCGGAAATACGGTCAAAGTGTTGTGGGAGTGACTGCGTCCACGGGTTTGGCCGCTTGTAACATTAAAGGACAGACAATTCATAAATTCTTGGGTATAGGATTGGGAACAGGCAGCCCCATAGATTTGGCGAACAGAATCAAAAAGAACCCTCTCACAAGAAAAAAATGGAGTTCACTTAAGGTGTTACTTGTTGACGAAATTCTGATGATTGACGGAAGACTTTTCACGAAAATTGATGAAATCGCGAAAGTTTTGCGAAACAATAGAGCTCCTTTTGGAGGAATCCAGATTGTCTGCTCGGGCGATTTCTATCAGCTTCCGCCTGTAGACAAGGAAGGACAAAGCCAATATTGTTTCAACAGTCCTTCATGGAAAAGTGCGATGAAGCATACCATTGTTCTACGGAAGGTTTTCCGTCAAGAAGGTGACAATCAATTAATTGATATGCTCAATGCCTTGAGAGAAGGCAACTTCTCCGAAGAACTGTTGAATTTGTTTCAACTGTTGAGAAGAACAGTTCATTACGAAGATGGAATAGAGCCTACTGAGTTATTTCCAACAAGATATGAAGTCAAGCGTGCGAACGATTCCAGATTAATGAGGTTGCAAAGCGACTCTTTCACTTTCAATGCAATTGATAGTGATAACAACCCACAGCTGAAGCGATTATTGGAGAATTTAATGTGTGAAGAAAAAGTCACTTTGAAGGTCGGAGCTCAAGTCATGTACTTGAAAAACCATCAGGATAATACAGTCGTAAATGGCTCTCTCGGAAAAGTGATTGGTTTCTTACCGGAAGGTGTTTTTGCAGGGTTTTTTATGAAGTTTCACCCCGAAGATTTTATCAACCCTAGGCAGCAATTTATCCAGATGGTTGAAGTACTTTGCAACTCTGTTGGAAAAGATATACTCCCAGAGGAATATAGGAGTACTTTCCAATCATTCCCAGAGGTATGGAGACAAAAGCTTGCCCCATTGATACTGGAAGCGTCTCGAATTTCAAAGAGTCTGGGTTTATTGCCCGTTGTTAATTTCAAAACGAACGATGTGACAACAATGCTACTAGTAGGAAGAGAGGAATTTACGGTGGATCAGGGTAGAACTTTTACGTCAAGTTCCTCGGCGCCACAAGCTTTGGTGAGAGAGCAGCTTCCTTTGGTTTTGGCCTGGGCCATGTCGATTCATAAATCGCAGGGTCAGTCCATCGATCGTCTACGGGTGGATCTTAGGCGTACTTTTGAAAAGGGTCAAGTATATGTGGCCCTTTCCAGAGCTACAAACAAGGAACAGCTTGAAGTGTTCAACTTTGACCATCGGCGTATCACTGTTTCAGAAGAAGTTCGGGAATTCTATAAGTCGTTGAAATCTGCGGGCGAGTAAGTGCGAACAATCGACTCAAAGGCTACAATTGGAAAGGTGGCTATCACGGATGTATCAGCCAATGCGTTGGTTTGAATTTTCTTTTTTTTTTTTTACTTTTTGTTTTGTTTAAAGGGACTTCTTTTTTGAAATGTTTGGCTTACCAAATGTAGGCATAATTCTACCCGGAATTGGCTCAAAATGGGAAAGTAGAATTCACGTCAAGGATGGGAAATCTAACTGGTTGATGGATTAAAATATATTTACTAAAATTGCTTGTGATAAAACAAGGATCAGCAATGTTCATATTTTGAAATTATTTGAATGGGCAGGGTTTGGATTTTGAATTGAGTGGCATATCATGCCAGTCTGTGAACATCTACTTTATTCATCTGCGTGTCTCCTTTTAGATATAATAATACGGCTAAAGGCAGCAAGCTTAAATACCAGGATTAATAATACCCGAAACTAAAATATAAAGACTTCTGTGTTTACCTGAAGATATACTTCGGTATAGTTGATGACCTTATTTTACGCCGGTCCAGACTCTACTTTTTCATAATGAAATGATGTCATTAGAATTTTACTCAAAAATAGTAAAAAACTCAGTTAAGCAAAATGAGCAAACACGGCTAATTCAATTTTTGTTTTGTTTTGTTTCTTTGGTCAACAAGTACAACTAAGTCTTTATTGGTTTTTATCAGAATATTACACTTGGTCCAAAGCGGAACAAAAGTCGGTCACGTGTGTCCTGGCATGCGGGGACTCCTCATTGTTGCCTTCGCGAGTTCGCGATGTAGAATGTACCCCGGACTCTCTAAGGCCATGGTTGATCAGAAGAGAAAATACTGCTCGACTTCGTATGTAATGAGACTTTATAAAGGAAAATACCGTAATTGTTTACTAACTAGTTCAGGTGTATAAATTGCCGAGTTAAAAAGGTATGTGTTCTATTCTTTTTAGGGTGATCCTTATGTTCTAGAACTTTAATTTCCCATACTAACTCGCACCAGAGAAAATGTGATGGAGAAGAAGTATGCGGTTATTGTCTCAAGCTAGGCCTTCGCTGTGAGCGAGCAATTAAAGACCGTAGGACCCAAAGACTCACAACTACGGAAACCAAATATCTTCAGGATGTGTCTGCCAGTATGGAATCCACTTTGGCTCGGATACATGAGCTTACGCAGGAAGGTAATAGCGAATCTGCTCTTGAGCAAATCAAGGCATTGTTGAAGGACTCTAGTCCGACCCAGAAACTACCCAGTGGCAAGAAAAAAATTCCTGTCTCTATAGATGCATCCGGTGGTGGAGAGTATTCTGTGTTTGGTCCGACTTCTGCTTTTCTCAACCTCGTAGATATATCTCAGCGCTCTGTGCCCACACAACTTTTCAATAACGGACTCATGAACATGTCGCAGCTCGTGGTTTGTTTAGAGAACTTCTTCAAATGGATGTATCCCGATGTTACTGTTTTCATACATCGAGAGAGTTTCTTGGACGAATTCTTGACCCCTGGTCGGACCCAGGGATACTGTTCGGAAGAATTAGTGTATGCTATTGCTGCACTAGGAGCCAAATGCTCCCCTTCAGAAGAATTGCGCCTGCTTGCGCAAAACTTCTTCGAAACGGCTCGCAATAAAATCCTAACTACAAGGATTTGTCTTCCTCAGATTAATACCCTTCAAGCATTGCTCTGTCTTTCTTTATATGAGCTAGGGGAGGGAAATGCTTCGGCGAGCTGGATGTTTTCTGGCATGGCCATTCGCATGGGATATGACTTGGGCTTTCAACTAGATCCAAAAGATTGGTCCCTCGATAGTGCGTCTGCGGGAGGTCCCCAGCAAGCATTAATCACCAACATTAATGTCATGGTACGGTCCAGAATTTACTGGGGCTGTTATATTATGGACCATTTTGTGAGTTTAATTATGGGACGCCCCGTTACCGTGAGAAAGACTGAGGCGAGTATTCCGACCAGTGAAGTATTGCCAAACGCAACTAATATAGATGGCTATGTTTTCCAACCGGCACAATCCCCACAGAGTGTTCGAAACTTGGACGCCTTCCAGACTATTGAGCCGCTCTGTCTACTTAGTGAATGCATTGGGTCTCTTCTCACGGACATCTATACTGGGGAATCCACTGATGAAAGTCTTTCCTATTTAAATAAGATGAAGTTGGCGAAATACAACGGATTCCTAGCCGGTTGGCGCCGAAAGCTACCGGTATTCTTGAGATGGACCGATTCCTCTTTGAAAAAGCAAGAATATAACCCCACCGTCGTGAACTATAGACTTTTCTACTACATTGTAGTGATATGTCTTAATAGACCGTTTTTGAATGTGCAAACTGACGTTTTTCTTGACCAATCTCCACAGGACATTCTCGATACCGCGGTCTCTGAGCTTTCCATATGCCTCCGCAAGTTTAATGAGTCGGGGGTGCCTGCGTCTATTTTAATTGTCTACTCGTCCATTCTTGGATTGAGTATCGCTTTAATGCAATTACAAGGAATATCGGAAGATGCCCAGATTGCACAAGCCAAACTCCATGACTTAAAGGTATATTATACCACTGTTTCCAATGCGTGTGCGCATTGGAAGTTGGCTGCAAAGTCCCTAATCTTTGTCAAAAAGAAAGTGCTAGATATACACCATCCTGCTGTCACCGAGATTTTTGGATCTGTTACAGAAGTATTTGAAAACAAACTCTCTGATGATAATTTCACTGATATCATGGATCACGCTGAGGATATCCCGTACTGGACGAATCAGGATAATCTCTTCGCAAACTTTTTTGATTTTGTTGACCACACATGACCGCTACAATTTAAATTAGGTACACGGTAAAAACTCACATACTCATGTATAATAATTAATGACCTTTTTTTTGCTCTTTTTTCTCTTTCCAGCTTTCTGTTTACAGTCTTGGAGCAGCTTCATGATGGCAAATGTCTTCTCTCACGTTTTTCGCCGCCGCCCTTGCAGTTTTGCATCTGGTGAGCGTCGCACTTTTTTTTCAAGATAAAGCAGCATACCTTTCGAGATATATCTAATCACTCACATTTACACATTTGCTATTGCGGACAATGACATTGCAAGAACCTGGAGATATCGGATATAATGGGTTTCATGTTTCGCTTTTCTACTTGGCGATTATTGACACCGATAATATCCAAAATCCCAATGTCACTATTGCTTTGAAAAACCTCGCTAAGAAAAATGCAGTCACCAAAGAGAAACGGCTCAGCGAGTTTCTTAAGATGTTGGAGAACTCATCGTTTGATGTGAAGGATTACCACATTTTGGTTTGTTGGCTCCAGTTGTATCCACGTCTTGCGATAGATTCCCAAAAATCAGTTAGACATCTTGCCCATCAGATTTTAGCAACATACATGGACAAATACGGGGCCAAAGAGTTCAGCAAGTATTTGAAGACTGCTATGCCTATATGGCTTCAGGGTCTTTTTGATGATAAATCCATAGCTAATTCTGTCAGATCGGAACTTCTTAAGTGCTTTGCTGGCGATGAGTCCAAGGTGAATCACAAGATCTGGATTATTTTCCACGAACAAATTATCAATTACTGTCACGCAGTACTTATCCATGAGTCAGCATCAAGCATCACGGATGAAAGATCGGAATCGTCGGATGAGGTGTCTATGAAGTACGAAAGAGCTGTGAGCTCCGCCCTAATGATGTTCTTACAGATCATTCGCCTTGCTAATAGCCACAAGTACTTCATTAATGATACAGCTGCAGTTCAGGTCAACGAGATTTTAACTCTGGACCAATTATGGGATAATCTCGGTTCGTGCGCATCGAAGGAAAACCTCAATACCTCCCTTTTCAGGTCATACTTAGCTTTGATCTCGGAACTCTTCAGTTTAGATGACGAAGGGGCCCTCAAACCCTTCACTTCCAATTTGAACGACCTAAAATCGGTGTTTAAGACAGTATCAAAGAAGTTTATCAAAACTGTCAAGCTTGCTCCTGCGTCAGATATGTCTTCGACCATTATTTATTCCTCTGTGATTCTTCCGCTCTTGAATGCTCTCACGTTGCTTACCTCCTTCGCAAAGCAAAGCCCAGTTAAGAAGAAAAGTTTTTGGCAATTCGGTGGCCTGAAGAGCTTCTCGCGCTTGAAGGACATTTTGAAATTAGGTCCTTGTAATTCGGATCCATCCTACTATGGATCTTTGAAGAAGCTCTTTACCGCTTTGGAAAGCGCGGATATCCTGTCAGATGAGGACTTTCCCTTCCTTGACTTCTCCAGCGCCAAGGATGCAAAGAACATAATTCAAAAAATCCTTTTGCCTCATTTCCAGAAACTCAGAGGTTTCAATGCCCTTTCTTTCAAATATGGAGGTATCCAGTGCATTATCTATGTATTTGAGCTCTTCTCCCGTCACATCTCGGACGAAAAGGAACTTGGTGTTTTAGCTCAAACATTGTTCCTATCTTTCCTTGATGGAATCTCAATTTGTCGGATTAGGAAAGATGATTTGGAAATGAGAGATTCCTGTATCACACACCTAGCACGATTTTTCGCTTCATACCTCGCATCGGGGCAAGAAGATCTTAGTGGACAAATCTTGGATCTTCTCGGTAAGAAAGAGCATTCACAGATCAAAAACGTGGCATTAAGTGGTGACTATATCCAGATATGTACCAATTACTATCTTGTGCTAAAGGGGGTCTCTAATGAGCGCAGTGACGCCTTTTTGCAAGCCGTCATAGAAATACTTGAGGAAACATACGATATTGACCCACTTCTGCAAGGGTTGACCATATTGCTCAACACCCTTTCGAACTCGAAAAACAATTCTCTCGTTGGAGATTGGGCTGCTGCTAACCTTCCTGGTTTTGTATCGAACGAATTTGTCGAATTGCCACTCACTTTCCTTCGAAGGTTGCTCGAATTTGAAATTGATATTGAATATGGACAAATCATTAATGACTTTTTCATGAAAATTTCCGCTGAATGTCCAAACCAACTTACCCTGTTGTTTGGAATAATAATCGACTTCGATTTGCTCAAAAAAGTATCAATGAAAGACTCGATTCCTGACGCATATGCCTATCTTATTCAAATTTCCCGTAACAAAGAAAGACTGGCCTCAGAGGATACCTTGATATTGTCATTCATTGAAAATGACGATGTATGTTCCAATTTATTGCACTCCACTGTGAGCCTCGAGAGACAAAACAAATTGATCGCAAGTATAGTCACTCACGATCAATTTTCCAAACTTGCAACGTTGCACGATTCGTCAGTAAAGGATTTGGTTTCATGTGCTTTGGAATACATCAACCATGAGTATTCTGTGACGTTTTTGGAGCGTTTTCAAGAAAATGAGCTTGTGCGGGATGTTTTGTTTGAAAAGTTATTGGCATTTGGGCCACAATATGACTTTTCTGCTTTGACTGCTTTCTTGTCAAGAAATATGGGCCTTTTTCCACTTGAAAAGATAGAAGTCGAAATGGATAAAGCATTGGAATCGATTGATCTCGTTTCGCTCTCGATTTCAAACCCTTTGTTTCAAAACATTAATCTCATCAAGCATTCAATGTATCCCGGTTTGTCACCATTTATGTTGACCATGACAGCATTCTTAAAAAACCTCTCTGAGGTATCTAAGTTAGAAGATTCTTCAATCACGGTTCTTAGGGGTATCTGTTCTGAATACGTTAGTGACTTCAACTTCTTAACTGTTCCAAGTGAAGATGAGGCGGCTATACAAAGTAGCGATGATTTGGATGCGATACTCTCAGCTGTTTTCGAAGTTAATGAAAAGAACATTGCAGGGGTTTTCAATGGCACAAACTCCGACAATGTGTTTTCGAATTTGCTTGGTGAAATATCTGGTAAGGGTTTATTTACTGCAAGACAGTACTATGTTTCAAGGATTTTGGTTCGTGCTTTCAATCCAGTGTTTGAAAGTATGTCTCTATCAACATTTGATAACCTTGAAATTGTTTATACAAAGCTTAGCAACCATCCACTTAAGCTTGCTACGTTACTTTGTTCTGCCACAAAATTCATTGGAGTTTCGTCCAAATTGGACAGGATCAGAAATTTTGTATTTGCAGAGATTTTGGGTGTGAGGTCATCAGCAGATATATGTGAGTCTGGTCTCATTTGGCTTTCTCTCGCCAGCAGCTTCATTAACGTCGACTCTGTGTATGAGATCTTGCCAAGTCATAAGTTGGGCATGCTTATAAACCATCTCGCTAGCTGGTTAGAATGTGATATTGCCTTCGACAATCTGTTCATTTCTATGAGAACCTTACTTGCTTCATTCCTCTCTCAATTCATCCTGTTGTTAGGCGAAGGGGTTCCCGATAAGACATGGGAAGTGGCGGTTGACTTATGTTTGAACAACTTAGGTATGGCCCAAGTGAATCACGAAGCCACAGCTTTGGAGTACTTTTCTGTGAAGTTATTTCTTGTTTTGTCGAAATCTATCAACAAGAGTGTATTTGATGATTGGAGGCAAAGCCGCATCTCTATTGAGGAAGAAATTTTGGGTTTAACTGTTGCGAAACAGAGTCAACCCACAGTTTGCCGTCAACCAGAAATTCTCGTTTATGACCTATTCGAAAGAGCATTACAGAAGGCAAATATTTCAAAGGAAGTTCTTGCAGAAAATGAAGATAAGCTCTATCATATGCTTGCAAGATCTGAGATTGTGGGCTCACAAAAGATTGCATGCTCTTTGCTCGAAAAGTACATCTACGAAAGCCAGCAAGATGTAATTTTGGAAGTTCAAATGAGAAAATCAAACCTTTCAGGCGAAGATGGAACTTCTAGTGGCTTAGCTGCTTTGAATTCGATTTTAGTACAAACTGTTTCAAATCAAGAATTTCATTTTGAGGACGCCCTCGAAGATAAAAGCTATCATGACGTCTTCAGGTATTTGTGGAGTTGGGTACTTGTGTTCGATCACTTCAAAGAATCGACTTACTCCATGAAAGCGGATTATACTGGGCAGTTGAAAGCCAATGATAGTATTAGCACATTGCTCAATACCATTTTTGACACTCTACCATTGAGTGATCAAGGTTTCATTAATCAACTAGTTCTGGAGCCAATAGAAAAGAACGAGAAAGTCAAGCCATCGCAATCCCTCATGCAAAATTATGACATAGGTCAAAGCTCGCGCGGGAATCTGGCAAAGGAGGAGGTGCAATTTTTACTTGCACACTTGTGTTACGAGACATTCCAATTTTTGGGCTCATTTGCGCTGCAATGGTTTAATGAGATTCGTGATGTTCAATTGAAACAGCAAGTTGAAAAATTCTCAATTCGTTTTATTTCCCCCATTCTCATCTCCGAGATGTTAGAGGATGTTGAGAAAGCCAAAGATAAGCTTACTAAAAATGATGATACCCTTACTATCAAAGTCAACAAGATTACTAATGAGATTAAATCGATATATTTTATTGATGAACAAACAATGGAAATGGTGATCAAGATTCCAGAGAAGTTTCCTCTTGCGAACGTCTCTGTCGAAGGACCCGGTCGTTTGGGAGTTAAGGAAAACCAGTGGAAGGCGTGGTTGCTAGCATCTCAGAGAGTGATCACTCTAACAAATGGGTCGATCTTTGATTGTCTTGAGCTTTTTAACAAGAATGTCAATTTGCACTTCTCTGGGTTCGAAGAATGTGCAATTTGTTATTCGATTTTACATCAGGATCATTCTTTGCCTTCGAAAACATGTCCAACATGTCTGAACAAGTTCCATGCTGCTTGTCTTTACAAATGGTTCAAGAGTTCAGGAAGCAGTACATGCCCCTTGTGTCGGTCGGCTTTCAATTTCAACACGGGAAGATCTTAAGAAATTTCATAACTATGTGATCATATACTTTCTTTTGTGATCGAAGGGCCCTTGGCATTCGATCCTGCGGTACGTCCAACGCCCCAAGCACTCCGAGCGGGTAAACCTCTTGCTGTGCTGTTTCTCGCCCACGGAGCACCTGTCATTGCAATATTACTATTCGTTGTTTTTGCGCCATGTAGACCGTTAATCAAACCTGGTAGATTCTCACCGGCCTCGCCTGATATAGTCTCGGATTCATCGGCCGGCTTTACGGGAAGTGGTCTCATAGAGATAGCATCCTTCCATGGGTATAACCCATCTCCAAACCAAAAGTGTTGAACGACAGGAAATTTACCGAAAACCTCAACTTCGTACATTTTTAGAAGACCAGATTGGACCTTGCTCCATAAAGTCACTGATTTGTGTATATCGTAGAGCACGGGTGAATGCTCATGGAATGGGCCCAGCTTGAGTTTAAATATAAATGCAATCGCATTCACATAAAGGTTCGACGTCTTGTAGGTATTGATCACATGTGAAGAAAGAATTTGCAGAACAGGTGGGACATATTGGAAAGAAGCACTTTTGCCAGGTAATGTGTTGAACTGAGCTGCCCCAAGAATATAGATAAAGTGGAAATGATCATCGAGCCCCCAGACACCATGAGATCCTGCTGGTTCTAAACTATAGTCTAAAATCAATCGACGGGTTAGATCATAGTACCTGCTGAAGATTGTGAGAAGATCCTGCCCATTTATGTCCTTCTCGAGAACGCCGTATTCGAAAAGCCCACCTATGAAAGCAACGAACGACAATTCATGACCAGAACCGTAGTCGAGCCTCATCTCTGACCCAAAAGCATTGACCAAATAATGATTGAGTTCTTTAAGATATTGTTCATTGGTACTTAATTGGTTGAGTTGGAATAACGACTGAGAATTGACTTTTACATGCCAATCCCGACATGCCATGTTACCAAATCTGCGGGGTCCTTTCAATGGGGGAGTCTCATCGATAAGTCTGTCAAAGCAGGCAAGGATATCGATAACTATTTTCGATTTCCCTGTTAATTTATACTCAAGTCCATGATCTGAATCCGACGAGCTCGAACTATCCTTGTAAGTATCTGGATTTCGGGTGACAATTGCGGGGCGAAGCTGATTCTTGGGAACCTCTGTTGCTGTGACTTTTTCTAGGATAAAAGACATCACATGATGTAATCTTTGGGAAGCAAGCGACTTATTGAACAGAGCCAAATCTGACTCTCCATAAATCCTTTTGATAGGTTCACTGAATTGGCTCATGTTCGATTCTTATTTTATAGCAGTAGGAAAAGATGGTGTTTCTTAGTTAAATGTAACCCAGCTGGGGTGCAGGTGCGGTATTATTATGTAATCCGACGTGTTGATTCTGAGAACATGGGGCACCAGGACTCGTGGGGTTACGGCCACTAAATTAAAAAAAAAAAAATGCACTAGTATTTACAGCAAAACTTTCACCAGGGTGCTTTCGTTTCAGACCTTGACTTTATAGGAGAAGTTTCTGGTGAGAGTCTCATATCTTTATGATGTCTCTTCTCAGGACTCAGCTCTTGCGAGCTTAAGTGTCTGCCTTCCAATTCCGTAATCGGACCGCGAAGTTCTGGTCCAAAACCAAACGAGTCCTTCATAATCTGGTAAACATCATCCTTATCGTCGGTCTCATCCTCTGAAGGTACAAATAGTGGCTCACTTACTGATGTGCCAACTCTTTTCGATTGAATAAATGTCGTAAGTGTCGACTGACCTGGAAGTAATTCTGGCTTTTGCCCTTTGCGCCGTTGATATGGCTTTTTTGCTGCAGCCCTTGAATTAGGTGATGAATTTTTTTTAAGAGCATTTGAATTCTTAGGCGACAATTGGATATCGTCGACTTTAAAAATTTCCTGACTTTGATCAAGCTTGTCGTCAAACATTATTGGAGGGATCTTCAACTTCCTCTCGGAGGCCTTTCTCTTCAATGGGGTTGGGGAGATATTAGACTGATCGAAGGAGTTTTCACCTCTAGTTGGCAGTAACCCTGGCCAAATTTTATCTAAGGTTGTTTTTTGTGGCGGGGGCTTCTTTTTTGGGGGAGATCTCCGTGGTGATTGGGGTTTGAACGTGTTGACAAAGTCTTGCGAAACATATGAAAGACACTCAAGAGGTACTACCACGTCTATCATTTTGTCCTCGTCCTCTTTCGGCTCGGGTAACGTAGAATTGGCACTATCCTCGTTAATTTCAGTAGAATCCAGAACTTTGTCCTCGTTAACTTCAGGATCGAGATCCTTCCGCGTGTGATACACGAACGCGTTCAATTTGACCCGGTTAAATTTCAACACAGCCATCAGCACTCCTTCAAGCTCTTTGATTCTTGCTAGCTGTATGAATTCCCAAAACTTCTTATCCCTCAAAAATTTGAGTAGAAATGCCTTTAAATTGTACTTCCGTTCTCTCGGTAGTGGGGTTTTGTCAATGTTTAGATCCACGTATTGGACAAAGCTTTGAACCTCATCTTTAATAATCAGTTTGCCTATAAGTCGTGATGAAACGATTAAATTAAATCTCGAAACCTCACAGTCAACTTTCACTGAAGTCAAGTCTGCGGTAACTGGTTCGAGTTCGCCAAAGGTGGTCGAGTGTGGGGAGAATTTGAAAACCCTGGTATTTACCAAAGGAAAAAAGTAAAGCATAGCATAATAGTCGAGGATTTTTGTTCTTTTCTTGAAATTTGTAGCTCTTCCAAATACCTTTTTTCCTTCTTGAATCAAAAACTCATTGAAGAATTTATTGAATGCATCCAAACTCTCATGTCTATCTAGCTCCAGTTTTCTCCCAGAATATGGGTCTGCCAGGATCAAACTAGACCTCTCGGATTCTAGAAAAGTGTTGACAAACATGCTTGTCAAGTCGGGAAAAGACCCAAAATCTTGTAGGGTCTTTCTCGGTAAATTCAGAAGCATAGTGGATCCACATAATGCGAGCTCTTTAGCACGCGTAATGCCTATGTTTTCTGCACCATTCGAATAATCTCCGCCTCTCAACACAGCGATCATAATTAAATGGTTTTTTGTGAGACTTGTGAGCTCCGTGACGCGACTCATATGAACTGGGGTGACGTAATAATCTGTAGAACTCATGACTTTCTCGCCATCCTCCTTGTGATATTTTACTCGGTTGAACCAGCGAAGAACACCAGTTGCTCCGAAAACCAAGGCGTCGGAATCATCAGAAATAACGTAGTCAACTACTCCTAGACTCTGAAGCCAGGCGCACTCTGCCTCACCCTCGGCGGGAGCTTGTACCCAGTCCATACGATTCCGAAGGAGGATTTTCTTTAGATTTTCAATAATTCTCAGACCTTCTGAATAGTCCCAAGTATGCAAACGTAAATAGCACTTCAATATTTCATCATATGATGACGATCCTGGGATTTCAGGAATATTTCCATTCCGTAGTTTCTCAGGCTTGAATCTTCCATCAAAAACCACAACAAATGAGACATTATTTTGTACCAAGTACCAGAGTTTCGCCATAAAGTTCCTAGTATCAATTCTTTCCTTTTCGGGGTCTGGGATATCATCTCCGTTTGATAACAGCGACCAGAACATGAACATATAAGCATCTATGGCGAAACGCGGGGGTCTTTTATGTTTTTCGAGGAACCGTGCAATGAATACCGGGAACGGCACCCTATCATCCAGAGGCAATATCTGCCAGAGCTCTGCAATCCCCATGCCATAATCTTTCCTTCGGAGAAGTATACTTGGGATATATAATTTTCTGGATAAACGATGGGTTGATTCTGAAAGGCGCAGAATGCATGGAAGCCCGTTAGCATCTCGCGCGACCAAGGAATTCCGCCGAAAGTAGCTGAATTACATAATTGACAAAACAATGCAAAGATAATCAGAAGAATTTTCATAAAGAAGCGTTCGGTTGTTCTTGTTTTTACTTTATTTCGTATTAAAAGTTATATTCTAAAGCAAAAATCATAAAAATGATTTTTCAGAACCTAATTTGTTTACATGAGAAGTTAGTTCAATACTCAATATTTTTGTAAAGTAGGAAATGTCAACTATAATGTTCAAATAGCTGATTGTTAGTGTTCATCGACACCTCTCTTTCGAAAGATTCCGCAAAAAGAGAAAACATATCAAACAGAGACAGTCTAAATACTAAAATGTTCTTTCAAATTAAATTGTGAAGATCCAAATTTAGTTGTGAAGCTATCAAGACTTAGTATGCGTAAGCTGGTTCATTTTGTGGGGGTGAGTCTGCGAGATCGCAGGACAGTGCTCGGCACCAATCTAAGCGCTTTCAGTTAAGTAATGCATGGCATCTGAAACTCATACAAATGAATAGAAAAAAAAAGAAATTGTGTGAATAACAGTCAAGAACCAAAGGAAATATTTCAATAGACTTGTTCTCTTATTATCTACATTAGAATGAGGATATTATGGAAGATCGATCCACATAGGTAGCAGCAAATAGGCGCGTCTACATTACGGTTTAGTGAGTTTGTTGGAATACCGTCGATCTCTTCAACAACACAATGAGACATGAAATCCCCCGAGAAGCTTCAAGTGACTTGATGAGAGCAGCTAGAGAGGAGAGTATTTCTTCTGGTTATGGTTCGGGTAATTTTATTGGGACGAAGACAGCTTATGGTATATACTTAATTGTAATACATTTTTAATACAGAATATACATTTTTTTGTCCTTCAAATTCCTTCTATTGAGAGCTTTAAAAAATTAGTATCACAACAATGACAGAGATTGAAGGTACAAATTCAAGTGAGTGAATACTGCAAAGTATTGTGCTCAAAACGCTGTCACGTGGCAGAAATACGAACAGCATCTCCAGTAAGAAGCCCGCGGTTCAAACCTCAGGGGACCCGAACCACCATTGTTTTTTTCTTTAAATATTGCATGTAAAAAACCAGAAAAACAGCCAAATTTTGGGGTATGAATACCTTTTTTTGGTAAGAAATTGAACCCTGCTTTATTATTTAATAAAGACCGCCAAAGCAAGGTTATTCCGCCACTAAATACACGACTGGATTAGTAAAAAGTATCTCCTCGCTGAGACTGCAAGACAACGGAACAGCCCGCACTGGGCAGGAAGTGAAGGCTTCGCCGACATATAATTTCATCTGAATCTCAAGTCATGCAGCTAACCCAAACCGCGGTCTAATTTCCTCCATTTTTATATCCTATCATTTTTGAACCATACTCGTTCGTTTGCATTCAAATTTCGGTTTTCCAAATATTCCCTACCACAAATTCACACATGCCTGTTGTTAACCAGAAAAGTATTGGGCTGCTCGTATGCGGAGGGTTCCAGGGAACCTCCGTTACGAAGCAGGCGTACGATTTGATTGTGAAATACAATATCTCAACAATGATACTCCTGAGAAAGAATGCCCACTCCGTTGCCCAAATGTCCAAGCTTATACGCGATCTCCAATATATAGCATTCAAAGAAGCGGGATATGAATATCCATTGGCGTTCGCTATTGACGAAGAAGGAGGTATGATGAATTCTTTATTTGACTCAGAATGTCTTTCACAGTTCCCTGGAGCAATGGCACTCGCTGCAACAGGTGACACCGAGTTGGTATATCAAGTTCTGCGTGCTCTTGCCATTGAACTTCGCCATATTGGCTTCCTGATAATCCTAGGCCCCGTTCTTGATGTGGTCATTAAGCTTTCTCACCAGCTTGTCTCCGTCCGTTCTTTTGGAACCACAATTGAAGGGGTGGTCAAGTACGGAAGGGCATGCGCAAAAGGCTTGAGGGATGGTGGTTTGATAACAGTCGGTAAGCACTTCCCAGGAATTGGAACTGCTCGTGTTGATTCGCTACTAGAACTCCCGATGATGACAGACTCACTAGACCAGATCCGAAGGTTTAACCTGGTACCTTTCGAAGAGTTGATTCGAGAGGGCTTACTTGATGGAGTCAGCGCTGCTGGTTGTGGAGTACCCACTATATCCCCGGATGAAACACATGCTTGTTTACTGCCGGTCTTATTGACAAAGCTCTTACGAGAAGATTTAGGCTTTGAGGGGTTTGTTATTAGTGAGTGCTTGGAGATGGATGCCCTATACCATTCGATAGGTTTAGGCCAAGGTGTAGTGCTAGCACTATATGCTGGCTGTGACCTCGTGATGGTCTGTCATAACTTCAAGCTCCAGGTAGAGGCCATCGAGTCCATTGGAACGGCTCTTGCGAACGGCTCACTCGAAGAGCTGATAATCGAGAGTGCTTTAACGAGGCTACAAAAAGTCCGCCAAAAAATGCCGCCTTGGCACGAAATATTTCCAGGTGGGATCAGAACAGATTCTATGTTGTTCAAAGACGCGTATCGAAACGCATGGGCCGAGCATAAATTGCTAGTGGAGCAAGCTTATCGCAATAGCATTACTCTTATGAGAGACTTCGAGGGCGTACTCCCACTTTCTCAGCACGTGGGTGAAAACCCACGTGATAGTATATTGGTCTTAACTCCTTTATTGAAGCCCCTCTACACCAATTCAGTGGACGACCCAGACCACAAAAATGATTTATACCCAGGTGAAGAAGTGTTTGCAGAATTCGGCCGGTTTTTGTCCCAACATAGTAAGGATAGGAAGAAGGAGGTCAATGTGCTTCACACCACTTATACGGCGAACGGTCTCACAGCCTTACACGAACAATTGATTGGATACGCAAAGGCGGTTATAGTTGTGACTTCTGAGGCTCTGAGAAACATGTATCAGATTGGAATTGTCAAGTACATCTCTATGCTTTGCGGAGCGACTCCGCTGTCACTATCAGGTTCCAACGGAAGAGTTCAGCTAGAAAAACCATTGGTAATCGTGGCCACACTGTCACCTTATGACTTTTTTTACAACAAGTGTATCGGATCCGCTTATTTGTGCTGTTTTGACTACACTAAACAAGCTTTGAAAGAATTGGCAAATGTTTTGATGGGAGAGTATACTGCTCAAGGGTGTATACCAGGGGAAAAGAAATTCGCCTTGGAAAAAATTAAGAAGCGACGCTTGCTGAACTTGCTAGTGTCAAGCCCCGAGAAGACGCAAGTGAAAGTAAGAAAAACAGTTCCTCCCAAAAGAGTCTGGCTTGTCGATGAAATGGAGTTTGCAAGAGATTGGAAAGGGCTTTTGAAGTTGTGTAAAAACAATAATCGGAACTTGAGCCATGATTCATTCCTCAGAAGTCTTTTTCAACTTTTACACATTGGAAAGTCCCAGCAGAAGCATTTTGTTGTGAGGAACTCATCACTTAACATAATTTATGGACTAGTGATGACTTGGGTGAGCGAGCAGCATGATGGCAACAAAGTGGGTCTGATAATTTTCATTTTGGTTGACAAATCGAAGAGATTACAGCTGATAGGAAAATGTCTTCATACACGGGCATTACGCTATCTCGTTGACGAGAAATTGTGTAATAGTGTCCGCCTAGGTACCCTGTTTCCCCTTGTTGAATTCATGGACGACAGTGCCTTCGGAGATGACGGAAAGTTAACGTCCTTTTTTAACAATTCAGGCTGGGCCATAAGCGAATCAACATTTCTGAAAAGAGAGTATGTCATGATACTAAAAGATGTGACTGAATGGAGTGTGCCTACAAAAATCTTTCGCGAACTCACCATCGTGGGAATTCGTTTCGATGTTTGTCTGCAACCAACAAGATTAAGGGATTTCTTTAACCGGGTCAATGAAAACAGAAAAAGCCAGCAGATCTATAATATTTACATCGAAGCGATGTCAAAAATGGAATCTACCAATGCACAAGAGACGAAAATAATTGTGGCATTGGAACCCACCAACCTCACGATTATCGGAAGCATCATTGTGTTCAGCAACAAAAGCTGGCTATCTGGATTATTTCCAGCTGTGGAGGCTGTAGATGGCCAGCAAGACAAAGTGGCGGCCTTTAGTGGCGGCATTGTGAATCCTTTGGTTGATCTGTCGTACTCAAACTTGACCGAAATCTTCAAATATGGGTTGATTTGCTCAGCAGTTACCAGCCTTCGCACAAACTTTTCTGAGACAACCATGGACACGCGAAAGAACGCATGTTTTTTGATTGATTATGCTGATGAAAACTCTTATGCTGGCTACCAAGATCTAGGGTTCGAGAAGTGGCGCTATTACAGGGAGTATTACGATGAATTTTGTCCTAATAATATACCGGTTCAAGGTTCTTAGTGGAAAATGGCGAGAACGAATGCTTCATTAATTCGAGGCTTGAAAAAGAAATGAGATCATGGCACAAGCCGCGCTACCCCAGATTTTCTATTTTGGGAAACTTCCCTTGATCCGAGGTGTGGAAAAAAGCGGAACCGAGAGAAAACCTGTGCCCCCCCTTATTCACCAAGGACATACAAAATCATCCGAGTGAAGCATGTGGGATCAGATATTGTTGCCAAGATAATTAGCACGAAACTAATTGGACGCGTTTTTTTTTTTTTTAATTTTTTTTATGGTTCTTTTTTCTCGCAGGCAAAACTTCAACAGCAAAACAAACCAAAATCAATAAAGACAGTATTTATCGCAGTATCTGGTGCAATTTGGCCTTAAAATATGGTTTAGATCTGTCACTACGGCCCTATGGAACCACTTCTATTCCGCAAGCGAAAAGATAGTGTTAACCCGGCGGTCACTTTGCGTTAAGTCCCATTTCAAGAAAGGTAAGATGGCCCGGGGGTTTTCGGCTCGGTGCGAAAGACAGGATGAAAAACGTTAACCCTGATTCTGTGCACAATTACCCCATCAATTATCCTGTGTCCTGTTGACCAAAAGTGCACCCGGCTTATCCCGTTGTGGCCCGACCTTCCCCATGAGTATTCCGGCGCATGCTTTCCTAAATTCTCCTGTGTCCCGGGTTCCAGGACTGGCTAGCCCATATCCCGGGATTAACCTGGGGTAGACAATGGGGACTATAAATAGTGCTGAAATTCCCTTGATGGAACATGAAATCTTATTAACTCTACCTTCATAGATCAAATAAAAAATGGTGCCTCCTACTGCTGTTGAATCATCTTTAAACTTCGCTGGACACGCGTCCATCAAAACCGTTGAAGACCCCTTGGTTGAACAATTATCTCTCAAAAGCGACGTGTTGATAAGACACAATGCTCCACCTTCAACTTTGTATGAAGATGGGTTATTGGAGAAAGGTACTACAATCTCTTCTACAGGAGCTTTGATGGCATACTCTGGAGAGAAAACCGGCAGATCTCCTAAGGATAAGAGAATTGTGGACGAAGACAGCTCTTCAAAAAATATCTGGTGGGGGCCTGTCAATAAGAAAGTCGACGAGTTGACTTGGAAGATTTCAAGATCCAGAGCCTTGGATTACTTGAGAACCAGAGAGAAGTTGTTTGTCGTGGATGCGTTTGCAGGTTGGGATCCACGGTACAGAATCAAGGTCAGAATTGTTTGTGCCAGAGCATACCACGCTTTGTTTATGACCAATATGTTGATCAGACCTACACCAGAAGAGCTTGCTAACTTTGGCGAGCCTGACTTTACTATTTATAATGCCGGCCAGTTCCCTGCTAATATTCACACCAAGGGAATGACCTCTGCCACTTCTGTTGAAATCAACTTCAAGGACATGGAAATGGTTATCTTGGGAACTGAGTACGCGGGTGAGATGAAAAAGGGTATTTTCACTGTCATGTTCTACTTGATGCCCATCATGCACAAGGTTTTGACCTTGCATTCTTCTTGTAACCAAGGTATCGAAAAGGGAGATGTCACCTTATTCTTTGGTTTATCTGGTACGGGTAAGACTACCTTGTCTGCTGACCCAAACAGAAAGTTGATTGGTGATGATGAACACTGTTGGTCTGACAATGGTGTGTTCAACATCGAGGGTGGCTGTTACGCCAAGTGTTTGGATTTATCTGCTGAGAAGGAGCCTGAAATTTTTAACTCCATTAAGTTTGGATCAATCTTGGAGAATGTCGTTTACAACCAGAACACAAAGGTTGTGGATTACGAGGACTCCTCTATTACTGAAAACACAAGATGTGCTTACCCAATTGATTTCATTCCATCGGCGCAGATTCCATGTTTGGCTGATGTACACCCAACGAACATTATCTTGTTGACATGTGACGCCAGCGGTGTCTTGCCACCAGTGTCCAAATTGTCTAACTCCCAAGTCATGTATCACTTTATTTCGGGCTATACTTCCAAGATGGCCGGTACGGAGGAAGGTGTCACGGAACCTCAAGCTACTTTCTCTGCTTGCTTTGGTCAACCTTTCTTGGTATTGCACCCTATGAAATACGCTCAGCAGTTATCGGATAAGATCTCGCAGCATAATGCTAACGCTTGGTTGTTGAACACTGGTTGGGTTGGTGCTTCTGCTGCTACTGGAGGCAAGAGATGCTCCTTGAAGTACACAAGAGCAATCTTGGATGCTATTCATGATGGATCTTTGTCGAAGGTTGAGTATGAGAACTTCCCAACTTTCAATTTGCAAATTCCAAAGAGTTGTGATGGAGTTCCTGCTGAAATTTTGAACCCTACAAAAGCTTGGACGGCAGGAGACGCAGCTTTTAACAAAGAGATCAAATCTTTGGCTGGAAAGTTTGTGGAAAATTTCGAAAAGTACGCTGATCAAGCAACGGCCGAAGTAAAGGCGGTTGGTCCTATTCCTTGAATTGACGAGTCCCACGTTTATTATGATATTTTAGAAAGAGTTTTGACATATGATTATGCATTTAAATAAAGATAATATATGCTTTGAGAAGATTCGCTGACTGTATGAATGTTCTTGTAATTACTTTTTAATACTGCTTAAATCAAGAGAAGCAAGAACACCACAGGGGAACATTTAATAATGTCTAATTAAGAAGAAGCATGACAAGTCTTAAAAAATAAGGTATCTGGTGTGATGACTGCCGCAAGATTAAAGATGTGGAGGAAGGGATATCGCGCACACCACTTCGCTTTTATCACAAATCACATGTACCTCACTAAAACAAGAGTTGTAGAAATAAACAAGTAAGGCTTCCAGAGTTTCTTTGTTTCTTTCTTGTCAGCTATCAAAAAAAGGCAAATATTTACTCCATGATTGAAGATTTTATCAAGACTACCATCTTGAAACAACCCTGGTATCTCCTTTTCTTTGAAGCATGTGTGATTTTCACCTTTGCATCCCGGTTAAAGTATTTTATTCTCAGAAAGATTTACAAAGCAGAATCGCCACCAAGATGCGGTGATTGGTTTTTTGGGTTCCACATGCTATACGACATAATCAAGGAAGGCCAGAAAGGAACCGCTCCAGAGTACACCCGAAATATCTTGAAGAAGTTGAATGTTCATACAGCATTTTTCAAATTGGTGGGCAAAGACATAATTTTGACACAAGATCCGGAAAATATCAAAGCAATGCTTGCCACTAAGTTTAGCGACTTTAGTCTTGGGTCCCGTAATGAATGTATCAGGATTACCTTGGGTGATGGCATCTTCACACTGGATGGTGCTCAATGGAAGCACTCCAGAGCTATGTTGAGACCACTGTTCACAAGAGAGCAGGTGGGACACGTAGAGCACTTGGAGTCTCATACAGAAGATTTAATTGCTCAGATTCTCAAAACGAAAGGAGCTGTCTTTGATATCCAGCTGTTATTTTTTAAGCTCACAGTTGACAGTGGAACAGACTTTTTATTTGGAGAATCCTGCGGAACTTTGAGTGAAGGGTCAAAGAAAGATGGAAAAGCTTCATTTGATGGAATAGACCCGAAAATCAAAGAAAAATTCCCCGATGCATTCAACTACTCTCAAAATATTTTGAATATTCGGTTGAATCTTCAGAAATTGTACTGGCTTGGGTCAACTAGAAGGTTCAAGGAGAGCAACAAAATCATCCACGAATTCACTAATTTTTATGTTCGGAAAGCCTTGAACTCCTCCTCTGAAGAAATTGAAACCAACTCACAGGGAAGATATGTGTTCTTATATGAATTGCTCAAGGAGACTAGAAATCCGGTAATCATGAGAGACCAATGCTTGAGCGTTTTGGTGGCAGCAAGAGATACTACTGCTGGCTTGCTCTCGTTCACTTTCTTTGAGTTAGCAAGAAATCCACGTGTATTTAAAACCTTAAGAGAGACTGTTATAGAGTCATTTAAAGA
Source organism: Metschnikowia gruessii (assembly GCA_030563445.1). Lineage (NCBI taxonomy): Eukaryota > Fungi > Ascomycota > Pichiomycetes > Serinales > Metschnikowiaceae > Metschnikowia > Metschnikowia gruessii. The sequence goes on from JAJMIV010000025.1 coordinate 33,766, forward strand.
GGGAAAGGGCACGGACATTTCTCTCATTTCATTTGAGACATTGAAGAAATGTGACTACTTACAGTGGGTGCTCAATGAGGTTTTGAGAATGTATCCTTCAGTACCCAGGAACTTTAGAGTTTCAACGAGAAATACGACTTTACCCCGCGGTGGTGGCTCTGATCAATTATCGCCCATATTTGTTGAAAAGGGCACAGTTGTCACTTATGCGATTTATTCCACTCACAGAGACGAGCAGTACTACGGAAAGGATGCGCACATTTTCAGGCCGGAGCGTTGGGGTGAGCCCTCCACCAAAAAAATAGGCTGGGCATTTCTTCCCTTTAATGGAGGTCCTCGAATTTGCTTGGGTCAGCAATTTGCTTTGACTGAGGCTGCCTATGTTATTGTACGTCTATTGCAAACATTCGAGAACATAGAATCGTTCGACGAGACGTACCCTCCAAAATTGCAGACGCATTTAACCATGTCGTTGAAGGAAGGTGCGAAAATCGCTTTGCACTGAAGTCACGGCGCAAAGGCCAACTGCGAACTAGCCATGCTTATTTTTTTCTGGAATTGTACTTTAATTTATTTTTCAAGTCATGTCAAGAAGTATTTCGCAGTCCCTTCACTCTCATAGCAAGCATTTTTTTTGCTCTATCATACTCACAACATGGAACAATCGTTCCTGCTCTACAAACCCTATAAAACTCTCATTCATCTCTACCTGCACATACGTCAAACTACCTTGCCCAAACAAAATCCACTACTTGCGAAAAACATCACGTCTTGAGGTTCCGAGTTTTTTTTTCCTTGCAAAGCTACACAACAACATCCATTTTTACACCCATGAGTACTCAAGATACAAGGTTGACTTGGTCCCTAGATGTATTCTTGGAATGTTACAATTCCATCAAAGTAAACAGAACCGTCTTACCGGCCAATCGCCAAGCATTGGAGGATGATTTGAGAAACATTCTTCTTGTCCCAGCAAGAAATGAGAAAAGCAGATCGGCGTTAGCTGCCGGAGAATCGGGAAAACCAGTGACTTTTCATAATGGCCATGAATTTGTTCTCAACAATGTATTTGTTTCTGCGGCAAGCACGTTAGCATCAGAATTAAACTTGGACGAGATCTCAGCAGCAGAATTGCTCCAAGAAGCATCTGCCACACACTTCGCCCAAGGATCGAGCCTCGTCGATGCCGGAATTTTGGGATTCTATCAGCGTTACAGTTATATTCTTAACATTCTTGGGTTTCTCATATCCGAAAGGCAATTGAACTTGATTCACCCGGGAAGCATCTCCGACGTATTGCCCCAGGTCCTCAAAAGCTTTAAGCACATCTACTCGTTGGTATCTCTCCAGAATGATTTCATAGACAAACAAAATGCCACGGGTGATGTGAACAACTTACAATTTGTCAATAAGATCACGTTTGCAAAGGAACAGCTCTTTGAGTTGCATGACCTATTGGCCCAGATTCTCTACTCTTTGTTCGACAATTACATCGAGGAATTTGGTACTTACGAATCATACAATTTGATCATGGCACACATCAACGAAAACATCAAAGACAATGCTGACACTCTTCTCTTGCACTACTTTCCTGTATTGATGAGGATCGTCACATGCTTGCTGGACTTGAAAGACGAACAGGTTCACAAGTTTCACCTGGGATTTGTCTCTACGCTTACTTCAGACTTCTCAAAAGTCAGTTCAAATGATGAAATAGACACTTCAAAGTCTTCTTTAAGGCCTCATGAGCTACTCTTGCAATTGATATTCTACATTTCGTTCGTTCCATGGTGCAAACAATCAGCTTCGAGAACCAAAAAGTTTGATTTCGAGAATGACATTTTAAAATATGCTGAAAGGCTTATCAACTATGGTACAATGGAACAACTTCTTTGCTATTGTGCCGAGTCAGCAAATTCTACAACGGAAGTCACATTTGATCAAAGCAAACTTTTCGAATTTAGACCGCTACTCCAAAAAACTTTCCCACGGTTGCACCCCGCTCTTTTTATATACTCCAGGAGTGAGGAATTGTTACATATCTCCAGGACGAGGCCAGGTCTCTCCAATTTGTCCAAGTTATGTGACTATCTGTCCCTCACACTCTCCTCAAACATGCGAGAGGAACTCTTGGCCCCATACTTCCATTCATTTTTTTGTGATTTTGTGAACCACTCTGCTATCATTTTGACTTCGCTCCGGGATAACGAAGAAGATTTCTTGCTTTCGTCGATCAATAGAAGGCAACTTGAATCTGACCTGATCACATCATCTCATGATAACATGGTAAAAAAGGAACAAAGTTTTGGCAAGGGCGGAACCAAGTCATCGAATTCAATCAATTCCCAAAGCGACTATGGTATTGATCTCGACGAGATCTCTACCAGGGCTGAGTTGGAGCGCTTTTACTTGGCATTTGCTTACACTTATAGCAATAGAGCAGGGATTTGTCAAGCCTTTTGGACCCACGATAACGCCAATGTGGTTGGGTTTATCAGCTGGGGATTGGCGAATAACACCTCTCCATTAATCACTGCTACCTTTTGCTTGCTTTTGGGAAGCTTGACTTATGGTGGTCAGGCTTCGAGCGATAAAGTTTGGGAAATTTTGCTTAATAGCGGACTCTCGAAAAAGAAGGACTACTCCCAAATCTCAATTGATTCCATTTTCAATTCTCTTTCTTATTATATCGACGCTTTGGAAGAGAATTTTGTTCAAGATATTCGAGACCAAGGAAAATTGTACCAGGAAAAGCATGAGTCCTTGTTTTCTACAGCAACTGCTTCATTTGAAATGGATCCCACACCTATCCAGTTATCGGAAGACTCAGTTGTTTTCATTGCGGGATTTATGATGCTCATTTCCATGGTGGTGGAAAACTTGTCTTCTGCTGCGGTCAAACAAACTGCTTTTGTGCAATTTCACCCAATTATAGTTTCGTTTCTCAAGCTTGATAATTTGGTGACCTCTGCGAAAATGGCCCAGTCCCAAAACAAACCATCTCCAGTTTTTCTCAATGACGAAAACCGAACAGCCATCGTGAATTTGGTGTTGAATCTTCTTACCAAGTTTGCAGACGATGCGGCACTTGAACTTAAGTGCAAGGTCTGGTTAATTGTCGATAAGTGGATTTGTCATTCACTAAACGAGAGTGATTCCATGGGTTCCACAGTCTCGGAAACTGGAAGGGCATCAAGTTTGACTTTATCGGGTTCATCTTCTGCAAAAAGCGATGCTCAAAAATTAAGAGCCTTCAACAGAGGTATAAGCATGAAAAGAGGATTTGAAATCAATTTGACAACGATATCAGAGGTTTTGAATTTTGTAAAGCTTATGGAAAAGCTTTTGCAGACTAAAAAGAGCAGCGACGACAACGCAACATTGACTATTCCCTTTCCTTCAGACTTAGGCCAAACTTACCGTCAAAAGAAGCTTATCGGAGTATGGCCCTATATTGAATATTTGGTTGCTGAAGTCTTTGAAAAGTCATCCGACCTCAAATTCAACGAGATCAAGAACGACTTACAGGCACTGGTACTTTCAATTATGGTGTCGTCTTTGCGTGAAGTTGACTGGATTCTCATCGATAACACGGCTCAAGAAGTCTTGCCAGAGTTTGCCGAATATAAAGATAGATTCGCCAATGCTTTGGTGTCTTCAGGGGAATCAACTGTGTTGTCATTACAAAACTTCGCCAGGCTTCACCACTCGTTGGCTATTCTCAATTATATGTTCGAGGGACAAGCTAGCAAAACTCTTTTTGAGATAATTAATACGGGATCCGAGGACATCAGTCAGCACATAGGTTCAGAGTCTTTGGTATCTCATGCATTAGAGGCTTTGAATCTCATACTCAAATTGCAAAGTTCATTTATTGACAAGTTGTCTATTTTGAAAAACTTTGATGGCGTACCGCCGAACCAAGGTACTACCGCTGGATATAGCACTTCAATGAGCTTGATGCTTTCTTCCCCTCAATTGGAGTACAACAATGTTTACTTTCCAGATACAATTGGTACGAAAGGAATCAACAGCTTTTTCGAAATGATTTTATTCCACATCTCAAGTGTGGCGCATGTTGCCTTGTATGTGGGTAACTCCAATACTCTGCTTGCTAATTTGAGTTTGGAGATTTTGCAGCTGATTTCGCAATCCGCGATTTTTGTACCTAGTCCAAAAAAGGCTCTATTGCAACAAAACAGACTTTTGAGTATTTTCCAGAATATTGACGAATCAGAGAAAATAAAGTTCGGGTTTGTTCAACAGTTGGAGGCTTTCACGCTGACTTTGATACCTAAATATGGTATCTTAAAGTATTTGATCGAGAACTTGCCCCTGAACAACGATATCACGATTGCCCACTTTCTTCTTGGATTTGATATCAAAGCCAATAAAATAAGGTTCCTGAATTTCAAAGACTCCGGCTTGTTGCTCCACAGTTTGATGAATTTGTTGTTAGACACAATTCCTTTGATATCTCAGGTTGATTATAGCCGAGGATACCACAATCAGATTAGCCTTGGGCCGATTACATTGTCATCTCTCATCATGAAGGTTTTCGTTCAATTATGTCGCAACTCTAATTCTTCCCGAATTACTTTAGACTTTTTGAGAAGACATGATCTTTTTGCTAAGTTGGTAAATGCGCAACCAAAAATCGACGATTTAACGATTTGGCAAAATTCAAGGTTTAACGGTAACGTTCAAGATGGAAATATCAATACTTTTGTGGGGGATGATGAATGTTGTGATACGTTTTTCGAGTTTGTTAACTTTAGAGACTCCGTTTTGCAGTACTTATCACTTGAACTTCATGATGTGGAATCGAGAAGCCGCAAAGAGTATTATATTGGGCTACTCCTTGATGGATCTGAATTCCTTGATGGAACTGCCAGAATTTTGAACTTTTTGGACGTATTGAACTACCAATTCTTTAATACCGAGGACTACAATTTTGTCAAGTTTGAAAAACACTACAACTTACAACCTTTGGCGCGGGAATTCGAGATTAGGATGAATGAGTTGAAAAAGGATAACTTCTTGGGCGAATTGGCTACCTTGAAATGTCAAATTGCCAATAACATTTTACCAGACCAAGAGGCCAAGTCATCGTTCGCACAAAAGACAAGCACCGAGCTAAGCGAGTTAGGTGCGTCCTTGAAGAAGGCTTGTTTCGTTCAAAAGATGAAAAGTGCTCATTCTAAGACATTGCATGCGTGGGTGCAGATCGTGCAAGTGCTTACTACCGACGAGATAACGAAACGGTCGGATTTCATTCCTCAAGTGCTTCAGGCTGTCCTTCCAAAAATCAACAACGAGTATTATGAACAGGATGTGCTGTTCGCGGAAGAATTGATATCATTATGTCTTTTCTTATTTGATTTATTCGAGGAGAGCTCTGGGGCTGCCGGTGACTCAAGTGACCTCGACAAAAATAGCCTACAAGGTTTATTTGCCCTTTTCAAGACATGCATAAATGGATTGCTTTGCTCTAATTCAACTCCAGCGCTAAGATCAGATTTGTACTTGTTAATTAACAAGTTCATTCAAAAGGGGTTGGAGACCAAAGGTTTGTTGGATGAGATCAAGAGCGTCTTGAGATCTGTTGATTCTAAGTTCATTGATGTCGTGTGTAATGACTCAATTTACTCTGAGGGGGTTTCTCGAATCACGTCCCTTGTTCTATTGGAATCATTAGTACATTTGTCCGGCGAAGAGAATTCGAGCCTGATCTTAAATGCATTGACGAAGAACAATTCTTTATCTCTGTTAGTCAGGTCCTTGAAACGGGCTGACGATATCATGGCCGCATGTGGAGACGGTGGTCCAAGCAAACGGGATGCGGGTATAAATTTAGAGACGCTTTTCTACGAACTTACTGCGTTGAAGACCACCCTATACGTTTTTATTAGACTTGGGCAGACAAGATCTGGGGCCTCGCAATTGGTCCAAAACGATATTTTTTCGACACTCCGGTGCCTTAAATTTTTGTCAGTTGATGCAGAATTGGGATTGGATTTCGTTGTTCAGGAGGGCAACGAGGGGGTTGGAAATGATGCTACGATCAAGTTGGCGTTAGATGTTCCCTTGACTTTACGCGAGAAGAAGAGCGGTGGCGACAAACTCAAGACTCTATCCCTTTACGAAATTTTAACACCAATTTTCCAATTAACTGCCACACTTCTCTTGTCTTTGGGTCCTTCTTATAAGCCTGGAATTATACAGGTGGAGGAATTGATGAAATACTCTCACTCGATTGTGCTTGGTGTTATGAAGAGAGATTCGTTGATCGAGAGCCACCGTATTGCACCCCCTTCTGATGATCTCGAGGAAGAAATGCGTGCTGGGTTGAAGCAGCTTGTCAATCTTATCACGTTGATTTTCACGGTGCTTTCGAGTACTAAAAATGCAGAATAGTTAAATTTAGGTATGGCTTAAATTCATAACCACGGTAAATTTCTCTTGATATTATTGCGAGTGACGCTGGCTCGTCGTTAGGCGAAACAAAATCGTACCGAAAACCCCCATCGCTTATTTGCCCAAATCGGGCAAATGTTTTTTTTTTTTTACTTTTTTTGTGTTAAAAACATTTCATTCGTTTGACTCTTCCAAAGAAAAAGAAAAGAAAGTAGTGGCAATTGCCCTCATGAACGTAAAAATCTGAACCTAAGGGAACTTTAGGTAATTCTTCAAACTTATCTCGGATGAATGACTGGGGTGACTTCTTGGCTCAGGTTACCCGAGCGGAGTAACCCGAGGTTAACCAGGGACTTGCCAAGACCAGACCCGCAAGGGTGCAGGATTGACTTTTAAGAGTGGAAAGATGGGAGAGCGAAAATTGCGATGATGTCGTAGTCTGCAGATAATTGTGCATAATAATATCTCCGGCGATGGACCCGCATATTAGCAGTCGAAAATTTTTTCATACATGGGATGCTTCTTTGGGATATAAAATACATAGGAAGACCCACTCTAGTAAGAAAACTGTAGAATTTGCCAAATATTAAATCCAGAAATTTCGGTTTTTGTTAATTGCTCCATAACAAAAGAGCCATTCCATACTTATCCGAAGTCTCCCACAAGCCTTCACGTGGTTGCCCCCCAGTCAACCAACTTTACACGCGCTTTCCTCGCATTATCTACATTTGGACCTGGATTATTTTTCCGTTTTGGGACAGGCTTTGATATCGTATTTTTTTTGGGTATCAGATACGACAGAATACTAAAAGCAAATGCTATATAGACCCTTCGCATCTTCTTAGAACCAATACTGCAATATTTCGAATTATATTTTCCATCATTTGCCTCTGGTCTCTGTTTTAAATAGAACACAATCATCATGCCACAAGAAGAAAAGAAACTACAAGACCTGTCGCCCAAGGCCTCAGAATTATATGGGGTCGACGATACTCATGATGTCCAATCCTCGATTTCTGAAGAAAAAACGAATGACAAGGGTCATACCAAAAGATCTTTAGAGAGTAGACACATCAACCTTATCGCCATCGGTGGAAGTATAGGTACAGGCTTGTTCATCACTATCGGTTCCAGTGGGTTGGTCCATGCTGGTCCATTGGGTCTTTTATTGTCCTACTCTTTTTGGACTGGAGTGATTTTGATGTTGACTGTTTCTGTTGGTGAGATGGTTTGCTATTTACCCGTGGATTCTCCGTTTTTGTCCATGTCCGGAAGAGTAGTCGACCCCGCCTTTGAGTGTGCCGCTTCAGTGAACTTTTGGTTGATGCAAAGTTTGTATATTCCATTTGAGATCACTGCAGTTAATGGTATGATCCACTTTTGGAGAGATGACTATTCGCCTGCAATTACCCTTTGCATCCAGATTGTCATTTATGCCGCGATTAACATCTTTGCCGTGAGGCTTTATGGAGAAACCGAGTTTTGGTTATCTCTCGGTAAATTGATCTTGTGTATTGGCCTCTTGTTTTTCACTCTCATTACAATGTGTGGAGGTAACCCTCAACACGATGCCTTTGGATTTAGACACTGGAAAGCTGCAGGTGGACCCATTGCAGAACATATCGGAACAGGTGCAACTGGTCGTTTCCAAGGATTTTTGGCTGGTTTATTGTCCGCCTGTTTCACTGTTGTGTCTTCAGAATATCTTTCGATGACTGCTGGTGAGGCAAAGAACCCTAGAAAAAACATGGCAACTGCATTCAGTACTGTTTTATACCGTTTGGTAATCTTCTTTATTGGTGGTGCTTTGTCCGTCAGCATTTTGATTTCCTACAACGATCCAAAGTACTTGGAGTTGACTGCTGAGTCTTCAAATGCAGCATCCTCCCCATACGTTGTTGCCATGCAAAACTTGCAAATCCAAGTGCTTCCTCATATCGTCAATGCCGTTGTATTGTCTTCCGCATTCTCTGCTGGTAATTCTTATACTTACTGTTCTTCCAGAACCTTGTACGCACTTGCTGTCAAAGGGTTCGTACCTAGATTTTTCAGCAAGTGTACAAAGAGTGGTGTGCCGCTTTATTGTATCGCTGTTTCAGTCTGCTTCTCGCTTTTATCATTGTTGCAATTGGGTAGCTCCGGTAAGAAAGTCTTGGATTATATGGTTTCCTTGTGTACTGGTTCGCAATTGCTCAATTACTTTTTCATGGGTGTTACTTATTTGCATTTTTACAGAGCTTGCAAAGTTCAAGGTATCGACAGAGCTCAGTTTACATATGTCTCTTGGTTCCAGCCGTACACTGCAATTGTTGCAACATTCTTCTTATTGATAATGGTTGGAGTTTTGGGATACACATGCTTCTTGCCAGGAATGTGGTCCGTTGACTCTTTCTTGTACAACTACCTCATGATCTTTATTTCCCTTGCTGTATACCTCGCCTGGAAATTCATCAAGAGATCAAAGTATATCAAGCCTGAGGATGCTGATCTCCAAACTGGTCTTGAAGAAATCGAGGAGCACGAGTACCGCTACTATGCTGAGTTAGAAGCAGAGGGTAAGACAGACACTCGCTGGGGCAAGATTTTGAGTTGGCTTCTTTGATCGATCATCGATTCACAACATTTCGTCGCATCACCCGTATTATATATGTATATTAATTTTTGTTCGAAAGTCATTTGTTTCCATTCTTTTTTACTTCAAAGTTAATATTTCCATGTTTTTAATAGACTTAGATAATTTATACAGATTTCAATTCACAATTTAATTATGTATTATTGTCTAGCAAGTTTGCCATCAAAAGAAGGCAGAGCTTGCATGCTAAGTCGATTTAATCTATACATTTATCTGAATAGAGGGTCTCCAACTGACTGAAGAGCCACTTGCTCTGAAAGCTTGTAAGACCCGAGGTTTTAGCTCTCAACCTCATGTTTCGATCATCAGTGATTAAAATACAATACCTGAAAAGCTTTGCATTTTTGTTATCAAGGACCAAAGGCTTGGGTCCATGAATTGGAACATTCAATCCTTTCAAAAGCTTCTTGCTGATCTCATCATGCTCACTCACAACGTTTAACATAGTCAGATCCACGTTATTCATCCAGTTGGCATTGTTCTCAAACTCCGCAGTTTCATTTATATCGCTTGCAACAGTTCCATCGAAGCGCAATGGCAAAATTTCCTTTGCAAAGTATAATTCTCGAATAATTATAACGGACCTTGTTGCGGCATCTGCAATTGTTGCCTCAGACGATTTTCGCAACGATCTTAATTCCTGAAACACAATTAATGGGATCAGAATTTTAAGGACTTTGCTGCGAACGCATTTGAAAATCTTGCCACAGTGCTTCAACCATATGTTGGTGTCTAGTGTGATATAAGTGAGGGCACTATCCATTCTGTCGCCCAAATCTCCTTCAACTTGGACATCTGCTCTATTCAATGGCGGTAAGTACTGCGCATTGATGGCATTGTAAAACTCATCAAAATTACCTGCTTCATTGCTAGGAAGCGAGAGCATATTGCCAGGGCCATCATGCAGTTGCAAGAAGTTGCTCAAATCATTACTTGGGGCCCGTGCACGTGCATTCTGATTGAAATCAGAAGAACCTTCTTCCAATTCTGAATCTGCATATCCTTCCAATTCTTCGTCCTCTGCTCTTCTATCGACAAGAAAATCATCACTGTCATGTGACCACGACTCCTTGAAATCGAACTTGAACCACTGTTCGTCTTTTCCTTGGGGACTGAGCATATTCAATTGCGAAGAGTCCACGAGGTTATCTGGCGAGATGGGAGTGATGAAATCATTTTGAGTGAGCCTTCCATCAGAGTAAAAAACATCTCTTATAAAGTGGAAAACAGCCATGGCATTTTCTGACGCCGCGGTTCTAATCAATTCATTGCTTTCGGTCTCTTTATAGACAGTTTGGTCAAATTTGAAGCCTTCTTCAGTTCTAACGAGACCAAATTCAAATTTGTCAGCTAGATATCTTGCCAAAAGAATTATTCTAACAAGTCTCTTATCGTTATCAAGCTCCTGTTGGTCTTTCTTCTTGGCCTTATCCTGTGTCCCCTGGTTTGTAATATTGATTGCTGGAGATGTTCCGCAGTTTGGAATATCGAATAAATCGTAATTCAGTATACCAGCTGATTCAAGATCATTGTAGTCCTGCTTTGGGCTGATTACATCGAACCAAAGGGATCCCCAACACTTCCAAACTTCGGGCAAAAATTCCAGCTGGTTAAAATGATCAATATAGTCCGGGTGATTAACGAGATATTCGCAGCACAATGCGTTTAAATCTGTGTTGTTGGTAGCAACCCCAACCAAAGTGTTAAGGTAGTTAACAAGTGCCTCCCAGGGGAAGAACTTACGGAAAAGCCAGAGGAACATGCTTTTGGAATTTGGGGTCCTCTCTGTAGCCTTTCCAACAGCGATAAGGAAATAAAGCCAAACGATGACATGACATGTAGAAGCCTGTTTTGGTCCAATGAGGTAGTAGTTTAAAATTCTGAAGGACAACTCTAAAACAGATTTGTTTATATGCGAGAGGCACAAAAACCAATCAACAACAGACAAGTCTGATGCAAGAAGAAGCGGACTGTCGCTACCAGCGACATTAGAATTCAACATCGACGGCATGTCAGTCATCGCCTCCTCTGGGGCACCTTGGGATTTAGACCTCTTTTTTCTCTCCTTTTTGTCTTTGCGTTCTCTCAAAGCCTCCGGAAGCTGAAAAAGCTTTGCAAACGGATTTTTAGGATCGCCAAACCCAATAAGATGATTGATATTAGAAATTGCAAACAGCGCCCCCTTGTTGAACCAGAAATTCATCTTCTCGATTGTATCCAAGGTGTTGGCATTTTGATCTTGCTCTTGCTGTTGTTGAAGGAACAGATTGAATGGATCCGCTCCGTACCTATTCTGAGATCCACCAGGGAGACAGAATACTCGAGTAAAAAAGTTGTAACCCTGAGAGTCACATCCAAAGGTTACCCCATATCTCGTAACCAAATCTATGCCGTATTGTAGTTGCGCTTCATGTATATTTTCCATTGGCTGAGATGCATCTGCATTGTTGGAGTTTCTATTTTGTCCAGGGTAGATGCTCATGAGAACCTTGTGGATCTTAATGAAGTCGATGATGGGGAGTTCAAGAAGGGAAAGAATGTTCCTCTGTGTGCAAATATTCTCAACAACCAATCTGAGATATTGCTGGGTTGGGACAAAGGGGTCACGACAATTGACGGATTTGCCTATATTAACAAGCGCGTCCAAGTTGTCTTGTTGAACAGTACACATGTGATAATATATCTTTCCATGTCCGTACATAGTTTTCATGGAGACAGCATACCAATACTCGGCACTGACCTTCCAGTCAATGAATCTTGATGAATACAAAGCAATTGCCATCCTTGACAAATCCCCTAGTTTTTCGCACCACCAGCCTTCCATTTCCAAAGCAGGATCAGTCAAATTGGAAACCACACTAAAACAATATGCGATAAAGCACAGGAAGATTTCATGGTCTTGAAAGATACTCATCATGTTCTTCAAGACCTCCAAGTATCCAACAATGCCGTAGACCCACATGCGTCTTGGGATCTTGTATAAGTCGACAATGTTTCTGCCAGTCTTAAACTGGGTCGTGTTGGCGGTTGGCTTCAAAGCTGTGATTAAAAAATCGTGGTAGTTATTGAGGAGTGTGATGTTATGATGATAGATTGTCCATAAGTCGTTGGAAAGTTCTGTGGTCGTGGGTGCACTAGTTACATGGGGGACTGTATCAGGAAAGGATTGGCCATAGAGCAGGGGATTGGAGCCTGTCAAGTTGCTGTGGTTAATTTTGATTGTTAATTCAATGCAGCCTTTCTGCACCACCTCTTCAAAATTAACAATATTTTTGTATGTCTCTTTCAATTTGTTAGCTAGCTGCTGTTCCTCGTCGGACATTGCACGGGGCTGTGGAGCAGATGAAGAGGATGAAGGAAGTTGAATAGACAGCTGATGCTGTAGCGGAACTTGCTGGTCGACTGCAGCTTGTCCCAGTGCCGAGTTGCTCAGGTCCACCACCGGGCTGGAGGCCGACAGATCGGAATTGTTTTGTGCAGAAGCAAATGTCCCATTCGGACTCGACGGAACCTCGTAGTTTGACGAAGGGGTGGGGGTTTTGACATGGAGTGGGATTTGAACAGCCAGGGGCGAAGCAAACTGGGGGCCTTTACGCACGGTTCTGCGAGCAGGAGCTGAGTTAAGCCTGGCCGCCGAGGTGGTATTGGCATAAGTTTGGGCACCCAGAACATTGCTTTGTAGAGGTAGTTGCATTTGGAGTGGATTATGAGATCTTTTGCTGGATGGATTATTTGCATACGCCGACATGCTGTTCTGGCGTTTTTGCGTGGGAAGGTCTGGGTCGGAGTTCAATACGTAAGGCTTTGATGGGAAATTCTGGTCCACCACGGTTTGTGTGTTTTGGCCGATGAAATTAGAGTTCACAATTCGAGGAGAAGATGCTGAGTTGCGGTCCACGATGAATGTCTGATCCAAAAGTTCGTTGTTCATAGTAATTACCTTTCCCCCGAAAGATATGTGGAGCTTGGGAAAGGAATGGTAGGCTGGACACGGAGGCACTGATGTGCACCGACGGGTTTATGTTGGCGTTGCTCTATGAAGGTGAGGAACGAGCCCGCTAATCAGTATGTTTTTATACGATATCCTCAGGCCGACAAACACGATATGGTGATAAGATCGTTTACTTGCCTTGAGATCAGGATGTTTAGGATAAATTTATGCTACCGGCGTAGCTTTGGGGAAAAAAATGCGTGCGAGCAATAGGGTCGCCCAGGAGGGAATGTTTTGCATGAAAACCGATCTATATTTTTTCCCTCATTCTCGCTGAACGAAAATACAGGCAAACGTAGTGAGTCGTAGCTCTAACGCGATAATCGCCTTCCCAATGGATTTGTAATGCCCGAACTTTCTTTTTATATATAATTACTCAGTGTGTAAGGACAACACGTGTAGATAAAGTTTAGTGTTCTTTAACTTTCGATTTCTCTTTATTATTATCGTAATTTTTTTTGTTATTTGGTTTGTTGCTTTACTTTTTATTCCTTGACCCCCTTATTTCACCTTCTCTTATGATGTATTTTTTCTCGTGAAATTTATTTCGTGATATGATACGGAATCTCGGCATATGATTCGGCTAAAGCCCGAGTAGATAGTGCAGACACTGTTTTGGTGCATGGGAGCGGGCCGGCCATGGCACTACCGGAACCTACCGTGGCGGTGCGCAGGGAGATTGGCCTGGCAGGGATATATGGACAGGGACATATATGAGCAGGCACAAATTGGCAGGGATATAATAGGGTCATATAAGTTCCTTACAGAGGCAGGGGATGTTAGAGAATTTTCTTGGTGATTTACGTAAATGATTTCAAGGATCATAGTTTTTTTTTTCAAAGTGGGATCATAAAACAGGGCCGTTTTGTTTTGTTTCTTTCCTTTTTGGTAGACCTGGTGTGTGAAGATTTGAAAGAGATGAGATAGACAAAACGGGCAAGACTTGGAACTGTTTCGGTACCCAGAACGACACGAGATGCGGGAGATGTGGTCCTGATGGCGGAACGCGGGTGCGCGTAAACTAAGACGACTTCCTATAAAGGCTGTATCCCGACCGAAAAGAATAAGTGTGAACAAAAATATAAATAATGTAGAAGGGGTAATAATAATAGCGAATCGAAGTAAATAGGAAGTGCCTTGTTTTCTTTTCATCTTTCCTGTTCCGATACGTCCGCCGTGTTTGTATAATCTGTTCTGGCTAATCTATTGGTGTGGCTAGCACCTGGTGTCGCAATATGCACTTAAGCAGCCTATTTGCGGGTCACACTGATTTGGCCCAAGCTTTCTGAGGCTAGGGCGAATTGTTGTTTTCTGGCGGAAGCTGTCTGCCGGCACCGCACTGGGTTCAACTGAGCAAAAATGGCTGAACAACAATGACTGCAAAATCCTTTAACAGTTGAAATTACGAGAAGGGAAATGTTTTTAATTGCAGATAATCTGTAATTTTGGATGTGACTTTGCTAATTTATTTTTAATAAAGTTGAGAAAGAAAAAAAAAGGGCGTTTACTGTGATGTGTTTGAAGTGTAGAAGAAATAAGAGCAAGGCGGGTATTGATCCCAGTCAAGCACCTTCTCTTACTGAATGATTCCACCATTTTTATTTCAAGGCAATCTAGGACAAGAAGATATTCGAGCTATCAAAAATAATTTGATGATCAGATTGAAATTCCCCACCAAACCTGCTTCTTAAGAAAGACTCGTACTGGGACGAATCTGCTTTTGCCAATACTCATGCGAAGGTCCCAAGACCGAAATGACTATTCATTGAGTTATTAAATATAGTCTTTCTTGGTAATAAAGTTTTAAATTTCTGAATATAAGAGAAATGCTAAAATTGTAAATGAAAACATTATCTTACAAGAACGCATATGACTTGAGAGCATGGTTTCTGCAAAACATGGCACATTTTCAGAACTGAACAGATGAAAAGGATCAGTTCGGAAATAACTTTTATAACGACAAATCATGTTTTCTTTCTCAAGAATGATGAAAAAGTGCCTTCCATAGTAAGCCTTTAACAACCTAATACAGCTTGTTATTGTCCCCACATGGTGCTAAACGTTACTTGGAGTTGACTGGGGATTATTGGAGGTACTCGAAACTGAAGAGTGTACAAGGGGAATGAACATAAAGTCGAAAAGACAAATGCTATCAGATTTCATTAATAGAAACTGGTACGTAAATTTTTCCCAGTAAATGCTTCAAATTTTATATAACCATTTCTTGAAGGTGACTTGCATAACCCCTCAAATGAAAGTGACTGCGCTTAGGGCATTGGAACTCTGGCGTGCGCAAGGCCACTGATGGGGATACATATTGATCTGGGTTGGATTACGATAACGGTAAACACCTGCTGTGACAGATCGATGATCATCAGTCTGGGTTGGGATAAATTTAAGAGACCTTGAAACCTACAAAGTCAAGCACAGAAAATGGCTTCGCCTACAAAGTCGGTACCTCCCAAAGGTGTTGAAAATACTTTATACAAAGCATCGATAGCCGACTCGGCTTCCGTGCTCTTCAAATCTACAGTTGGCAATGTTAAGGAATAAAAGGGGATGCTAGTCTCATTCTCAACAATAGATAGCTTTTGGACAATGAATACACTGCTATCCCTTGACGGATGCCACGAGTCATCACAAATCCCCAGAATCCAGCACATGCTCAACACTCTACAACGTTTGTCGTAAAAAAGTGTATTAACGTAAGCTAAATAACCATAACCTGAACGTGTGTCTAAAACACAGATATGCTTCCACAAAATAGGCACACACAATAGAAGGCCCACGGATTACTTCAACTTCTTCTTTGGTCTCAATTGGTTAGTGTGACCACACTTTCTCTTTCTGCAGTTGGTGGCTCTTGGTGGCAATCTAGCGTAACATTTACGGCAGATAGACTTCTCACAGTTGTACTTGGAAGCTAAAGCTTTCAACGATGGCTCAATCATGGCTGACGATTAAGGAAAAGATGTAGATTCTAAGCTGGAGAAATTTTGATCAAGGCTGCGCGGAAGACTTTTTCAGGTGCACTGGCTTGCCGCGCGCCATTTGCTGAAAATAATGGCTCTAGGGCACAAGCCCTAATCGTCAGTGCGGGCCGCGGTGTTCCAGATTAAATCATTTTATCTATTTGATCAAGGGCAAATCGTCGTTTAATGCCCTCAGTCGATTCCATCCAAACAGTCCATTTTATATATGGACCTAGAATACACCCGTTGCCGTAATATTTTAGGATGTCTGATTTTTCGCTCTAAATGACCCTTTTTGATACTCTGCATAGTAGAGTACTTTAAAAAAGTTAGTGAACGAAATTCCACTTTGCTTAATGCCTGTGGGGTGTTCAGCTAAAGATGGCCCGAATATTCGAGTGTTTAAACCTGCTATAATTAAAAGTGACATAGAAGAGGAACCATTCCTTCTCTTCCAGAGTCAATGAAAAAAAAAATACAACAACATGACTTTGCACACCCAAAAATGAATAATAAATGCTACATGCCAATTTTTTTTTTTAAAAAAATGTTCAGTTTATAGTTCTACCCCCGGTGTTTATTCAAACCACGCTCTCTTCGTGGTTTTTATACTGTGGTCTGCAACGCGTGTTCTGATTCATGATTAATTAGGATGTAGAAAAACGGTGAGCTTGATTAGGTGCTATTGAGATTCGCATTCCCCAGTGACCATGGCTATTCTGATCATCTGATGTATTCATCACAATTAACTTTCCCATCCAGGCGTAATTCGAAGAAAACACAAAATAAAATCAACAACGAATAAACTTGTCATAAACCAAAAAAAATAGAAGCAATCGTAATTCATTAGCCCAATTATTCAGTCCCTTTGCCCATAAACAGAATCAAACATCTAATTCCCGATTCGCGAACCCCATTTTGCAGCCCA